>JAVYIG010005944.1:0-127174 GCA_035222895.1 Strongylocentrotus droebachiensis
GCCATCGCGGAAGAGATCGAGAGAAAGATATGTGAGTTGGGGGGAAATGTGGCAAGATAATACGAAAACAACAATGGGCACAGTACGAAACCTTGGGGAACTACCCGCTGATGGTGAAAATGTCACCGACGGGCAGCTTGTGGGCGCATCAGGGAATGACGCACCTGAGGAGCACTGGACGAGAATGGGGTGGACTACATAATTCGCACTGTCTCAAGATTGAAGTTCATGATGGCGATCGGGAGAAAGAAGTATGGGAGAATCGACGGGTATGATGGAGAGTGGAGCCTCTTTGATACAATCAGTGTCACAAATCAAATGACAAAACCGAGCATTGTAGGATGCATAGATGATAGTGTCATCATCGTCGACAGAACTGAGGGCGGTGACTGGCATAAATACGCTTTGGATGTACAAAATAAACACAAACAGAGAGTGGTAACCGGCGATTGTTCTTCTTTGGTATCCTGCGCATTGCTAAGTGACGACAAGATAGTATGCGGGAATTACTGCGACATTGCCGAAGATTTCAAAGGAGAAAGCCTTACTGGATTGATCAGTGTGTATGACAGACAATGGAAACTAATCAAGAATTATTTCATCATTCCACGTGATGGGGCTCGTTGGGGAACCTCGGTGGACATTGCTGTCAACCAGAATGGGATGATCATCGCTGGGGAGGGAATAAAGATCTATGTCATCAACCCATCTGATGGTAAATTAATACCATTGGCGTTACAGCTAAGGACGTGATGATGCGAGGTCTGCTATCGTCAGGTCACATTATCGCTCACTCCTATGTTGCCTTTCAAAAAGTCTTGAAGATTGACCAACGTGGTCCTCAAACGGAAATCTCACTAGGGGATTCCACCGCCATGATGATATCCGCAACATCTGCATTGATCCTCTGACTGACGCCCTCTACGTTGTGTGTCATCAGATGATTTGTACGCCTGGGGCAAGATTGATCAGGTGATGATTGATAATGACATGAATAAAAGAAGGGTAGGATCATACCGTCTCTCAGACAGACTCTCACAGGAAACAAGGAAATATTATCTGAGAAGTTCTTCCATCGTCATGATGTCATCAGGGAAGATAGTCGCTTGCAATGGAGATGACATCCTCGTCTTCAAAAAACTATTCAAACTCTAACTAATCTAATGGTATAGGTCTATGTTAATCATGTTCCTGGAAACACAATTTACACAGAGCAGCACAAAATCCAGCATTTTTTCTGCATCAGTCGAATTTCAAAGCGATTTACGGAAAGTACCCAGTGCTCATTGAAGCGTAAACTGTCAAATTTACTTGTTATGGGGATACAATACCACTAAATGCCACCATTGTTGATATCATCTTAGAAACCCGGCTTTGATGATTATTATGAGAAGAAAGTTTATGGAAAACTGGCATAAGTATATTTTAGCTCAGAGAGATACACATGTAAAGTATCGATCCCCACATGTTTCAATATAATCTTAATTAAATGATCCCTTATAGACTAAGTTTTGCATGATGGTGTTAATAAAAGTTAACGAAAAGTTTATCAAAAATGTAACTATATTATATTGATACGCTTCACATTTCTGTTTCTGTGAACACTAGACCAAAGGCTGCAGTCTCTGATATTGACGGTTGTTCCGCTGAGACTACATCTGGCTCACTGACCGCTTCTATATACCAGGGGCGGAAATAGCTTTTTGCCAAGGGGGGGGGGGGGGGGGGGGGGTGTTAAACCGCCGAAACCCCTCTATATCCGCCCCTGTATACAGAGGGGAAGGTTGACACAAGAATTCCCCATGAGGCCATATCAGACGATTATTTCTATCTAAGTGAACATGTGCAGGATTTTGTTTATGCATGCAGTTGCCATGCATTTACACATGAAAAGAAAAACAACATGGGAGGTTTACCGCGTTATATATCTGTAGCAAAACTATTTGTGGTGCAAAACCTTTTTCAGACAAAGAGGAGGTCGAGAAAATAAATGAAAAGTTCAGTTCTAAAAATGTACATATTCTATTTCCCCCCTATTATTTCTATCTTTGCATAGATCTACTCGGTTCCATTCACTACGTCAAAACTTAAAAGCAGTTGCATGTCACTTCAGAAAGTAAAATAAGCCAGGCCAACTGATGAGGCTATTGCTTCCAAACATCTATTTCAGGTTCTTTTCCAAGCAGGTTACATTCTCGTATTAAAGGCCTTCCTTTGAAACTGAACCAATCAGAAAGCAGGATGGGTAATGACACACCTGACCTTTGATTTGCACTGAATTCAAGCTGATTTGCTGCAATTAGAACTTTACGTATGGTAAATCAAATATTTCATTAAAACATGGCACCATTTCACTAGATTTAGAAAAAGTAATGAATTTATAACTATTATTTTCCATGCATCATGATTCTTAAAAGAGTAATAGATAGATAGATCGAAGTAGGTCTATATTCTGTATGTTCTGTAAGTAGTTGGCAGTAAGAGACTTTGTTATTAAATGATATATCCATCAAATATTGGGTACTGGAAATCATTGGGAATTTTTGTGTTTAAAATTAATATAATAAAGGTAAATCAATCAAGTTTTATACATTTATGTAAACTCTTGATTTTGAATAGGTTACTTTAGTGTTACACATTTTTGTTTTAGACTTTTGGACTCTCACGACATACAGGGACTGTTGATATGACCAGCTATCGTATGGGCTTTTGTTTGCAGTTGCACACTATAAATAAAACCAAAAGTAATTTGGTTATAAAACTGTCTTTATTTTTGTGTTTTTGCTTTTTGTCTGTTTTATTAATCAGGATGAACTCGTACAGTACATTTTGAGCTATGACATTATTTCTCTTTTGTATAATGTACAATCAGAAAATTTTGCTGAAAGGAAATATGTTTGCGAATTGTAGCTTATGGCCTCCCTCCCCCCCCCCCGACATAATGTTTGCCAACCGCCAACCATGACAAATAAATAAATCTATATAAAATGTATAATATACCTTTATTAAATCAAATCTTGTGACAGTGTCGGTAACCATTTGCTATATCCTCCCTGCTCTGATGCCTATGAATCACAATTTCATTAAATCTGGCTGTGCGTTTGAAGATTTAAAGAGAATTTCAAGTGTTTGAGACAAAGTCATTCAATCTAGTTAACTTGTTATAAACTTATGCCTCGACTCCCTCCCCATACACACTTAATGCCCCGACCCCCCCCCCCCCCCCCCCTAGACACCTAGTTAAAATGGAAGAAGAACAAAATCCAACACTATGAAGTACTGGATAAAATTCTGAATTGTATGTGTACATCAGAGTTGGCCCAGAAATTCATTATCAAAACTTCACCCATTCCTGTCAATTTATCACTGCAGGGGGGTGTTTCACAAATATCCTAAGTTGAACTTAAAAATTAAGGAGAGCTATTTGTAGTCTTGAACTAAAATATATCCAAAAGCGAAAATTCCTCATCCGTCAAGAACATGAAATCTCTTTATAGAAAATATGATTATGAATGATTTGAATCAACATTTGATGCTTTTTAAAATAACTTTTACAAAATATTTTCATAGATGCTAGCGGCTTTCCATTATTGTTGAGTCCAACTTTAATAGAGATAAGTTCAACTTAAGATCTGTGTGAAACACCACCCATGAAGATAAACACAACCGCGTGGCCAACTTGATGTGGGAAAACTCCATTCTATTTTGGTAGCGCCCTCTCTCGTCTCAAAGTTCCCATACAAGTCTAAATTTTGCTGCAAGAAAGAGTACGAGTGTTGAATATTATTCTAATTAAAGTAATTATTGTAACAAAATGGATGTAGCTAAGGTGGACGTGGATTCAATGGAAGTAGAGAGTGCCCCTGCACCGCTCCCAGACAAAATGGAGACCGATTCAACCCTCCTCGAGTCGCAAGGTAAGATTTAGAAAGTGATTATTACATGAGAGTGAATCATCGGTCAGCTGACCTCCTCCACCCGCCCAAGGTTCCCGTGCTAGGGTCGTAAGCGAGTGGTGGAGAAAGACTTGTGTTTCATATTCGGAGAGGGGCGTGTTTGAAAGTGGCTGAATGGTTTGTGATTGTGACCATGGGCTTTTCTTTGGAAATGACGAGGGGAGGTAGTCGGTTAGAGACTTGTTTATGTGATATGAACATTCTTTTCTCTTTTTAAATATAATATTTTATAGTTTATCAAGTTTTTCAAGGAGAACATGTTTTGTGCACTTCATATAGACTAGATCTAGATCTAGGTCTAGAACTTTACGCATTGAACCGTGTATAGTGATTTAACGCGCTTCCATTGGCTGATCCGCTCGAGCGGTTTCAAATTTAAGTGAGAGAGGGGTCACTCAAGTAGAGAGCGCTATGACGATGCCGATACGTAATCTTACATAACGTACTGACATGTCGTGCTTTAATATACAGGTGACGCACTTCACACATAACTGACGCACACTAAACATAGACATCGAACTAGGTATACCGGTACACATAAAATAGAAAAATAAAAGAACATTTCAGTATAACTTGCAAGTTTGTACCGTAAATCTCTGTGTATTAGACACACTTTTTTTCCTCCCGGAAAAATTCAAAAGTCGGGGGTGCGTCTTATACACAGGTACAGGATATTTTAAGTCCTCAAAATGCTACTTTTTAGTGGTTTTCGACCATCTCTGTGTCTCAACATCAGTAACATGATGCAAATAAAGAATAGGATCTACTTTTTGAAGTTAACTTACGTTCCAAATTTGAAGGGAAGAGATTTTTTATTATTATTATAATCTTTTTTGAAGTCTTGATTTATGCAAACTCACCTTGCAGTAGCTCTCTGCCAGCCCACCTGCCGGCCGCCGCTCAACCGTACCCGGGAGAGCACCGGCATGGTCCCAGCTCACTCCCACACATGGGATTTCGACTCACCAATTGGAAACTAAAACCAAACTAGCCTATAGGTATGTCCGAATTTATGTTTGGACTCAAAGGAAAATGTGTCTGTCATCTTAAGTTTTAAAACGACATTGTTACAATCATTTGTGACATGTTCACAGGGCACCAATGGGCATAGGCGCCGGAAGTGGGGGGGGGGGGGGGGGGGGGCACAACACATTTTTGGTCCAGTAGGATTTCCTAGATTCTTTCTACAAGGTCCATGAGAAAACTTGATTTGTCAATGTGTGTGCCACGTTTTTTAGATATTTTGTATACAGACATGATAATTAATCACATGTGGGACCAGCCATAAACACCACCATCTGAAAGATGAGATAAGAATTCATTTTGTAAGGACTACACAGATCAGATCTAGAAAGCTGACGACTAGACCAATATATAAGATGTTTAAGCACCCTTAAATGTGAATGAAAGATGCTGATTGTTCTTTGAGTTATGGACATAATCACATATCTCATATCTTCAGATGAAAAAAGTTGAGATCTTCTGCCTACAAATTTATGAAAATAAAACAGAAAAGTAATGAAATTATGAAAATTCTAACTTATCAAGATTTCCCCCTGTTTTGTACCTGGTAAATACTGTACATATTCATGAAGATCAGACTACACATGGATCATGGCTGTGACTAGATAAATTTAAAAGTAGTATCAAATTCTAATATGTAGGGCGCATAGTCAAGAGTGTACATGTACTATGCAAAGTGATGTGTATGCCCAAAGCTTTAGATGTAACTTCAGTTCAAATTATACCAAAATGCATTTTATTTTCAATTTATTTGATATTTGCAGATTTTTCATAAATTTACCGGTACTTGTTTGTTTGCAGTAACACAACATTTGACAATTTTTTAAAGTATGAATGAAATCAAAGATATAAAAAACGAAAAACAGAATAACCGCTGCCTTTGACTGTGGTCTCATAAATCAGAAGAGCAAAAGCATGCATACATGTACATGTATGTACGTATGTGTTGACCTTCATATTGAGGTATTTGAATGTGGTCTTAGTCATAGCTTATGATTACAATACTAAAGTTATAGCCACTTTCAAGATATTCAAACAATATGAGCTGCTGATTCTATACCTTATTTGAAATCATATTAAAAATAACATGACAAATCAAATAGACCTAGGCAGTCGTACATGTTTGTATCAGTTACAAAACTTATAATCCTCCAGTGTTACTTGTATATAAAGAGCTGAAGCACCTCTCCAGGAAGAAATCTATTACCTTCAAGTCTTTTCCATTTCCACTCTCATCCTCGTCTTCCTATAGATGTGTCCCTTTCACCCTTTCACACGCTGTAGCTTTCTAGTACATGGGTATTAAGAATTAAATGAAAGCCCACAGGCAGGATAGGAAGACGAAGATGAAATTTCTCAAAATCTAATTACGCAGGGATGTTCTAACATGGGAAAAGGGAAATGTTTTGACTCCGATTCCCTTGCCGAACAAACAAAATCCTGCTTGGTATTGCTTGGAGAAATGGAGGCTTTTTTAATAGTTTTATAGTGGTTTTGTCTTTGTCCAGTTGAAAATTGCATCTCCAGCAAAACGTGAGCAATACATTTTTATCCCTAACAAATAATTGAAATGAATTTCTTGCCAAACTGACCTACATGTAGGAGGATATTGTGTCTGTGTTGTTTGTCCGCTCCTTGCTTCTCTCTCTTTTGTCCTGGAAACTCCCTTGAGCGACAAGTGTTACCCTTGTAGAAACGGGGACGTCTGGCCAGACTTCCATAGAAACTAGGAACTCTTTAGAACTTTCATATTGAGGAGTATAATGTCATGTTGAATCATGCAGTGTAGCAGTAGTGGTGAGGAGCCATTTTACTTGCCCTTGATTAACCTTATGTTATTGTTCATTATTTCTCAGCTTATGGATCTGTTGTAAGCTAAACAGGGTACTCATTCATTAAAATTCATGTTTTGTTCAACTCCTATGTTTTTAAAACTTTCTTTTCTAAGCATCCTTGAGATTAAAAGCTCAGTCTTGCATTCACAAGTTTCTCACATGTAGTTAAAATGTTCTCAAGATAGTTAACGATAGGATTACAGTGTGTAATGTTTGTCCTCAGGAACTTTGGGCTTTGATCATGTAGACCTTTAGAATCTTGGACCTTTAGTCAACTAGAATGACCTGGCTAAACAAACCTAACTATCAATCGATCCCATAAATTTCCAATTGATATGTTTGATTTAGATGATTCAGGGTATATTATTTAGGTATATCTACAACTGTAGTACTTGTAAATTAATTTTCTTTCACTTGTTTGCTGACTTCTCCCCTTCATTTATCGCTGTATTAAATACAGATGTACTTGATTTATTGATGAGGCAAGATTTTTTTTACTCTTTCTTACTATGTAAATCACGTCCACACAAACATGGACATAAAAAATACATTTAATATCTTTAGAATATCTTACATTTCATAATATGATGCTTGCAAATTCATGTAGGATCATGGTGTTGGAGGAAAAAAAACTCAATTTGATGCCTGCAGGACTCTTCGGTCTTTTTCAGCGTTAGAGTGTGAAAGGCCTAACACATTAGCAATACGATATGTGTCATGACAAATAATTTTGATGCCCTTTTGAAGTCGATCATATTGCAATTTGCTTGCATGTACCAGGTATATATTTAGAGTCTCTAGGGGATGAAGAAGATTTGATTCCGTGTTGGATTTCATTTACTTTGAATAAATCAGTATTCACGTACCTGGTTGAGTTGAATTTGAATGGCAGGTGATTAATAAGGATAGTAAAGGGCTTATTCTGTAATCGTAAACATGTATTTTCCTGTTTATATGTAGTGGTTGGAGAAAGATTTGAATTATGAGAGAAAATGTCAAAGGACACCGCTACACATACATCTACAATGTATTACATGTACATGTATTATTATTCATTATTCATTTTGAATGTTTTTGATAAAGAATTGAAACATTTTCCTGCATCTTTTTTTAACCCTCTCTCCCCCAGCAAATCTGTAAATCCCTACCACTTGAATTGAATTGAATTTTTAAACTCTCACAACATTTGACCTAGAAGTTTCTCTAGTGTGTACAAAATTTTCTGCGTTTTCTGTCTTTGTATAAACAAATGTTAGAATTGTGTACCATACTATTTGTGTAATTCATGTCTTTTATGTTAATGCGCTATCTACCGTACTCGTATCTGTTGTAAAGGCGCCTCATAAATGAAATATGTTTTCAAGTACAACATAAACATGTAAATAATGTAACATGATACATTGCTTGCTAACATACAGTATGAGAATGATATGCTGTAAGAGAGTGTTCAATGTGATAAAACTCCTAAAGGAACCCAGGAAATCTGCAGTAAATGAGGGCAATGTATTCCTGATCAATGCTAGATTAAATGTCCATGACAACTGTAATCTATACCACAATCAGTGGTTAGCTTGAAGAAGAAAAAAAGAGGCCCTTTTCCCCCTTTGGATTAATTATACATTAAGTAGGTGTTATTGCCTGGAAAATTTAAGCTTGGCTTTAATACAAGAGGGTACATGTATTAGTTACACTGTATTGATGTATATGATTTCAGGGGGTAATGGTTGCAGGGCCCTCAGGGAGAATATTATTAGTACTGAAAAGGCTACCCTGAGTAAACAAGACATATTATTATATTTATAATGTTTATTAAAAAAATATTGATATGTTTCAATGTTTGATAAATACCATTCAATGCAATAATTCCAAAAGCAATGGGAGGAAGCAATGTCACATTTGAAAAGGAAAATAATTGTACCTCTCAAATCATGGAAATAGTATGTATTCTTTGTGGTGTAAGCCATTTTTTCTCCAGATTATTAAGATGGTCTTTGGGGTAATCTCATGATCCCCCCTCCCCGGGGTGAGTTTCAATATTAAACCCCAACCCCAATATATTATCAGGAGGCGCGTCTTCATCATATCTAGATTGCCAAATAGCCCGCTATTTCTGATTTGGGAAATAATCCTGAAGTTACAAATCGCGTCTTCATCATCTCGAGATTCTACCTCGATACTCGAAACTCGACCTTGAGAAATTAGCTCAAGATATTTTGCTCAGCGTTCGCGCATAGTGCGAGTCTTCGGTCTGGTAAACACGCATCTGACAAATAGCTAGACATTTTGCCAAATAGTGGGATATTTTGCAAACTATCCAAGATATCTTGAGATGACAATCCCGACCAAATATCTCGCTAATTGCAACTTCAGGCTGATGAAGACGCAACTTAGCTGGATAGTTTGCGATCGGGATAGTTCAAATAGCGGGATATTTGGCAATCTCGAGCTAGTGTAGACAGGCCCAGGACCGGAGAGGCATTTCTGCCAGGCCAAAGTGAATGCATTCTGATCTCTAGTGGGCCATACCTGCTGTCTTATCACTGAGACTGAGACTGAGTACTGAGACTGATACTGTTTTCACACTGGCAACATTTTGCTTAACCCGTACTATACGTGGGGTTAAGGGGGGGGGGGGGTCTTAGCCCCACCTATAGTCCGGGGTTAAGCCTATTCCACTTTCTGTTCAGACTCGTATTTACCAAAGTGGGCTAGCCCCACCTATAGTACGGGGTTAACTAACCCTGCAAAATAGCAGGGCTATATCCCCGCAAATGTAGTGCTAACTCCTGCTAACCCCGCAATTGCGGTGCCAAGCGAATGAATGAGAACAGAAACGAAAAATAGTCCGGTACTACGCAATGGAGTGTATCGCAGCTGGCCAGATGCGAAGTAAGGAGCCCACTGTCCAATCATAACATTCACGATATCCGGGGCTAACGAATTGCAGTGAGAACAGCATGAATTTTCTTATTCCGGAATAGGCGCTAGTACGGGACTAAAAACAGCATGTGTGAAAAACCAAAAAAATAGTCTGGGGTTAAGGATAGTACGGGGCTAAGCAAAGTACGGGGTTAAGCAAAACCAGTGTGAAAAGAGTATAAGTACACTGGGTAATAAGCCTTCTAGTCCTGGATAGGCCAAGAAGAGCAAAATAAATGTCAAAGGTAGAAACGGACAGGTCAAAGAGAGGAGGGATTGGCAAAGAACAGGAAGAAGGAGCATCAGGAAGAGGTAAAGAAGGACCAAAGACAGATGAGAAAAAAGAGCTGAATACATTAGCAATATCACAAGGCTTACATTTACATGTACAACATTGAACTTAAATTTAAGAGGTGATGCTGCATGCTTCCGATTTAGTACAAATGACCAGAATTTATGCCTATTATTTTTACAAATTACAAGCAGATCGAGAGAGAGTTTACATACATGTAGGTCCAGTAGGATTTCCTAGATTCTTTCTTTACCTTATTTCTAATCGCTTTGTATAAGCATGGACTTAAGTCCATGGTATAAGCAACCCAATCATCACAAAAGGGCCATCTTAATATTCCCCTATTTCTGTCTTCATTCCCCGCCCTAGATAATGTGTAAGCACTGTGTGGTGAGAATGAATCGATTCAGTAAGATAACATTTGCCCAAACCACCTGCCTCAGATGACAGTTAATGTATCATCTTAAAAAGGGATTTCCAGCCGCTTAGACACACTTCCTTCCTCACATCTCAATCTGAATGGAAACGATGCATCAAATCTGTTCTCACTTGTGACATCCTAACAAAAACAGCAGAAATGTCATCCTCTTTATTCATTCCGATGGCCGCAAGCTTCCTCATACTGGCTCTACACCCTAGACCTACCAGGTGACCCCCCCCCCCCCCCCACCACCACGGCCCAAGTTATTGGATTTTTTGTCTCGGAGGCACGGCCTCTGGTTTTCTCGTAAGCTTGACTACCCTTCCAACACAACATGAATGTACACTGTGTTGCAATCATGGTTTCCTGTATTAAGGAAGTTGGTCTGGTGCTGCCGCCTCCGTCGTCGTTGTCGTCGTAATGCTTGGGGCAATGATCATTGATTTCTGTGTCGTCAAACAGACTGGTGCCTGTGTCTGCACGGTTGTGCCTCTGCATCAAATACACCCTTGGTGTTCCTCTCTTCCCTTCTTTATTATTACGTGAGAAGCTAGTGACTCCATGAGAGTCTTGATACATGTACATGGAGATATCCTCTGTAACAGTGAGCACAATTTCAAAGTTATTGAGGTGAATTCAGCCCTGGTTGGGTGAGGTAGGATATTTGGATTAGAGCCCAAACTCTTTAACAGAAGGTTTTACATTTTTTGGTAGATTAGTATTTATCAGAAATATAAAATGGTCTGGACTCTTACATTTTTTTAACACAATAGGAAAAACAGTACATTACATACAGTATGTAGAAAAACACTGAAGTATACGTTTATAACTAAATATTATAAAGACTATGCTTCCGTACTTGCGAACAATTCTCTTTAATACTAACGAGAAGACATTCAGATGACATGCTGAGAATGATGCTATTTATGATACCATGCTTAAATTTCCTGTTTGTGCCCAAAAGGCCTGTGGTGTCGTGCAATAAATTCTTATACATTACACAATGATAACCTTTGGGATGCAGTCTTAAACTGTGTGAATAATCATGTAGAGCTCCCCAAAAATAGTGATCCTGACGGTATATTTTGAAGGAAAACAAATGTGCCACAACCTCCTTAATCAGGAAACCGAATAAAGTGCTTTGATTTTATTCGAACTCGACTTTTGGGGAGAATGAAACATCACATCACTGTTTGGTGCAGTCTACATGATGGGTATGCATAGGTTCTGGAGTGTAGTACAGCATGTATTCATAGGATCACATAGATCTCTTCCTTGGCTTGTTACACTGTATCTCGGCCACTGTCAGTCACTATTGATTTGTTTTTGTGTCCCAGAAAGTGATCGAAGGAGGAGTCGTCAGATATACATTTCCACCTTCCATGACCATATCTTGCCTTACATATATCGGAAAAAAGAGAGATGGGGAGATTGAGAGGAGACTCAGAGAAGGATTGAGGAAATCCTGATAATGAAGAAGAGGAAGAGAGAGAGAGGGAGGGAGATAGGAAGGGAGAGAGAGGGAGAGGGGGAGGAAGAGGGAGAGGAAAAGGGAGAGAGAGAGAGTGTGTGAGAGAGAGAGATAGGGGCAGATAGATGGAGGAGGCAGCGAGAGAGGAGAGAATTGCTTGGTGTGAAATGATCCAACAGGAATAGAATGGGGTGATGAGGGAAGGATTGCCAGTGATACATTCACACCATTTACAACATCTCACACCTACGCTGAATGAAATAGGAGAGATGGGTAGAGAGAGAGTGAGAAAGAGAGAGGGAGAGAAGAAGCAAGAAAGGGGGTAAAAGGGTATACATACATCTACTACAGACTTAAAAGCCATAAAGAGAGAGAGAAAGAGAGAGAGAGAGAGAGAGAGAGAGAGTGGAGTGTGAGTGACGTGAGTGAGAGAGAAGGGATAAGAGAGGGGGTGGCTTAAATTTGAATGATAGTGGGGTTGACTACTGAAGGAATTTTGATAAATAATTAAAAGAGTTAAAACATTTTAAAAGGATTGATGAAAGCATTAATCAAATGAAAAATACATGTACGTATTATACAGACAAGAAAAAAGGCAAGAATATGAATCATTCCAGATTTTCATTGTGATTTCAGTTGCTATCTTCAAGAACTTAGATGTTTCAGGAACTTATTTTCCCAGATATTAGTTGTAGTATAAACAGGGCTACTTGAGTTGTTCCTGTAATGTTCTCATATCGGCTGCTCAAACTGAAGTATCTCAGGATGTCTGTTCTCCCCCACTCCTTTCTTCTTGTGTGTCCTACTCTTCAAAAGGTAGCTCTGACATTATGGTCGTGCACAATTTTGTCTTTATGTTGTTTAGAAGTGAGTGCTTTCAGAGTGTACATATGTCTTATAGGTAAAGATTCAACTGAAAGGTTAAGATATGAATGTTTTTTTCTTAGTAGGCTTTGTGTCTAAATAATAATACCGGTAGACCACAAAAAATATCATGAAGAAAAAAACATCAGCCTGAGGAAGACTTGTTTAGCAGTAATACTAATATTCTGCATTTATTCATATAGCATTGAAAGATTTTGATAGCTATCTGTACAAAAACTGTAGACTTATAAAAGCAAGATTTTTTTTTGGGTGGCATTAACTTCTTTTTTAGGGGAAGAAATTAGTTGTATCTATTATTTTGACCTATGTCATTTACTAATACATTGTTTTTCATCTACATGTAGATTATAACAAAAACGCAATACCGGTATCTAATATTGCTGCACCGACTCTTCTTCCGCAAATGTATCAATTGTACTACTTTCCTGAGTACACAAATACTTGTATATCCCTTATTTAGTTCTGCAACCACGAATCATAAGAGGGAATGGTTCAAGGGAGTCCTTGCTTGCTGACGGATTGAGAAAGTTCAAATGAGGCAACTACATCAACACGACCAGGATTCAAATTTGTTTTCGTTGGAGAGGAATGTGGTACGTAGCAAAACTCGCAGACCGAGCTTCGAAATTAAGCCGTTTAGAATTGATTGGATGAGGGGTTCTAAGAATAATAAATGGATTTTGGTTTTTCCGTGGGTCGAAGTCCTGTTGCACTGCTTGTTTCAAAGTCATGAGTTGAAGGTTATATGAGAACGGAGATGTATATAGCATAGTTTTTTCCACACATTTGATTTAGTTCCAAAGTTCCAAGGGAATTTGCGTTGGCATTGCTTGGAAGGACTATAGAGTTGAAGTTGGTTTGGGCACAGGCTGCTAGGGAAAGGGTTTCCTGAGGAAAAGAAAATTCATTTATACAAAATATTTTACTTTGCTTGATATTAACTGGTCCAGTGGACGAGACCCCATCCCCCATTCCGATGTTAATACACATGTTCATCTACCGCTACTGTTTGTGTTATTTGATCTAATTATATTCAAAGCCAGACGGCTAAACTTCACTATACATTACCCAGAGGCTGTTCTACATTCTGATTACGAAATGGATCAATCCATCATTTTTCCTTGATTCCTCATAGATCAGTTAGCATTTTTCCATCTCACAAATGGAGTTATCCATCAACCTCTGAGATTTATTTATTTTTTAACAGATCATATCGTCCCTATTTTCACGAAGTGACGGTAGTGAATGAAAATTGCATACAATTTGATGCGGATTTTCCTAACTACCGTCACTTCGTGAAAACAGTGATGATATGCTGTCTCAGGTATTTTTTTTTTTTTTTGGGGGGGGGGGGGGGAGGGGGGGGGGTTGTGTTTTTTTCTTCAAGTGGATTAGTAGTGTAGAGAAGAGAAGAGTCGAGGAGGCTTGGGAGCAAAAGATTGTATTCTTTTAGACTTTACGTTATAGCTTTGGGACAATTGTATATTCATCGAAACAAATTGAAGCATACAAAGACAATATGTTTGTTAATGATTATAATGAAATACAAATAATGTGTGAATATTGGATCACAGCAAGTTTTGTAAGTATTCATGGGTTGTGTATCCTGTGCAAAACAAGCGATCAGTCATTTGTCTGGCATGGGAACCATAGAGCCATCTCCTAATTAAACTAACTGCTCAGCCTTCGGGTGTAATAGCTCCTGAATTGATGTCATCCGCCATTGGGTCCTATGGGAAGGTCATTATTAATACCCATGTGACTCTACTCTTCTCTTCCTCCGCCAGCCCTCCTCACATCACCCCCACTGGCGTATCCAGGATTCTTTGACTGGGGGGTGCCGGTCATAACAATTGCTGACAAGTCATGCAAAATTATTTATGAGAGCACATAAAAAAAAAAAAGTGTTTAAAAAATGTAGGATATTTATGTGTTAAAAAAATGTAGGATATTTTTTTGGTGGGAGGAGGGGGGGGGGGGGGTGGGGGGGGGGAAGGGGCAGACACAGGTCTAGAAAGAATTTTGGACAAGAAAATAAACCTTTAAAATTTGCGGGGGGAGGGCAACACAAGTACATATTTTTATATAGCAATATAGAAATATAGAAAGTTATTGCTTGTTTAATTGACTAGAGGGGCACATGCCCCCTGTGCCCTGGATACGCCACTAGCCCTCTTCTCTATTTCTTGAGGAGGTCTATGAACTTCATGGGTCTCATGCTGTGTGACCCGTGGGTTGATCTCTCTGAGGAGTACTCTGACGTATTTTAGTTGGGGTTGATTCAAAACACCCAGGGAGGGAGGGCGCTTGAAGGCTTTGATACTGGAAATTTGAAATGTAATTAACCTTTCTTTTAATTTGTGGTAGTGAACAAACTTTCATATTCAGCATCTATTCTATGATTTCTATCTGACCTGCTTTTTAATCGGAAACTGATTGATGTCAGTTGTAGAATGTAGGAAGGATTTACTTCAAAACCAGAAACTTTGATGGTTTGTTAAAAAGGGAGGTTGTCATGTCAAGAAACTTGCGAATTGCAAAAATGTAGTATTCAGTCAGTTGTGATGAAATTCATTCATTTGCCTCATGATTATTTTAAAAGTCTAAACCACTCGTGAAACTGGTGAACATTGCAGAGGAGTTAAAGTTTTCCATCTTCTCATTCATCTATGTCCTCTTCCTCTGTTGGGGTGAGATACTTAATAAAAGATGATTTCCTTTGGATATTTTTGTTTCTCCTATTCTTATCTCAGCGCCACATTTTCTTCATGTTAGAGTCTGACAAGGGTATCATCCTTGCCATTTAGATTGTCCTCATAATGGGAGTATACACTCTAGATACACTTAAAACACTCTAAATCCCCTCTGATATCCATATTTAGTAGAGTTTAAATATCCTTTGCTAATCTACTTCTCTAAGAGTCTGTCAACAGATGACACTAGATATGGGTACATAATGTAATAAGCGTTGGTTGCAAATAGCTTATATACATGTATCCTCTATAAACCCTCGGGTGATAAAACAAGAAGACTACTTTGTCCTTCAATGAGCTTTGGCAGGAGAATGATAATGGTATTGAGATTATCATAGGAGAAGATCAGTAGAAGATATGAACCTATTAAGTAAGATGTAGCTAGGTAGTGACAGCAGTCGATAGGTTTGGTGATGGCTGTTGACATCTAATGGATCGCACTCCAGATCAATTTCCATTTAGATGGCGTTCTTCGCCTATGATCCATGTCTGACTGTTTGAAACATCATCTTTTAGGCATTATATGCTGTCATATTTCATGCATGACTGATATAGATGGGTTCATGTATTGTGACATCCAGTGGAATTCTGTTTTAAGAATACATCACTTTTTAATGAAAGAAATGCATTGTTTTGTTCATACAGTGTATTAGTGACTGTAAGACTCTTTTTTGATGCATAATTTCCCTTGGACGGCACATACAGAGCACATACATGAAGGGTATGCGCGTAAGTACAGCAAAGATTCGCTTCCCCTACAAACATTTGACATGTAGCGTATGATGGCCAGTGAGTTGTAAAATCATCTTTCTCAAGCATGTCAGATTCCATCTCGTGATGCTGTGTGAAATTATTTCGGGAGAAATTTCTCTGAATTTCTTGCTATGTGGTGGTACTAGTTGGGTGGTGTTGTGATCATGTTTGATACAATATGCTTCTTTCCTCATGTGGGACATTCTGAAGACTTTCTTCCCTTCTTATGATGTTCTTGGTATGCTTCTTCAGTGTAATATTCATTCATTCAACATCCATCCATCCATTCCTTCCTTCTGTCTTATTCCCTTTCTATCTTTCTATCTTCATCTTCCTAATTTCAATTATACCTGCCTCTTTTTCTCTTTCCTGCTCTCTTTTTCTTTCTAAGTTAACGTTTCTATTTCCATATCTATCTTTCTTGCTTCCTCTTGGTTCCCCCTCTCTTTCCCCCCTCCCCCCCCCCCCCCCCCCCCCCCTCTCTCTCTCTCTCTCCCCCTCTCTCTCTATGTGTCTCTTTCATCTGTGCATTGTATTTTCTTTGCTTGCCCTTTCTTGCTGTTGCTCTTTATTCATGTATATCTGTCTCTCTGTCACTTGTCTGTTTCACAATGCTGTTTCTACCTACTGCTGAAGACTCCTATAATAACACGAGTTAGAAATCTTCACTTAAGCCTGATTGTATATATGCATTTATGTGTTTGCCCTGTCATGTTGAGCGGTAGATTTAGCCTGTACCTACATGTACAGCAGGGCTCTGCACTTAAGATACCCTAGGATCTGTTGACACAAGTCCTTTTGTAAAATGTTTGAAGATTAGGGGTCCAGACTTGAGGAACATAATTTTAAGTCCCCAATGTGTCCCTCTACTTACAGTATCCATGAGGCATGACCCCCTTTGGATTCCTTATGATCATGGCTCTTGTGATGTGTGTTATTTCTCTTTGTCTGTCTGTCTGTTTTCTCTGTTTCTGTATCTGTCTCAAATTTTGTCTCTATCTGTGTGTGTCTCTCTCCGTCTCTTTATGTCTCACTCTCTTCCCTCTATTCTCTCTCCCCTCTCTCATTTCTCCGTCTTTCCTTGATTTCTGATTCTGAAGGTTATGCTCTTCTCCACGGCCTCTGCTCTGTCTCCCTTACAGAGAATGTACCACTGATCATCCAAATTACCCATCTCAATTTTCAAATAATTTGCTGAACTGAAGCTTCATGATTCTCTCCTTGAAGATGATTGCTAAGCTAGAGTTGATGTTTATACATGTATTATGTATCCTTTCCTTTCCATTTCCTTCCACTTCATTTGGTAAATAATTGTTTAATCACCTGTGTGCTTAATCACTTCTTTGTATGCTTGTTCACTCCTTCTTCAGTCTATTCAGTATAAAGCTACCTGCCGACCGAGGTTCCCCTTCTTTTTTTACACAGTGTAGCTTTCTTCAAGTTTGTTCTTCACATTTCATTTCGTGGCCACGGAATTCCAAGACCTACATGTACAGTCACATGAAGTAATGAGAAAAGTGGCTCTGCTTTGCTCTCTCTCCCTCTCTTTTCCTCTCTATGCCTGTCTGTCTGTCTGTCTGCCTGTCACTCTGTCTCTGTCTGTCTTTCTCTCTATGGCTATTGCTCTCTCTTTTCTTCCCTCCTTTCTCACCCATTCTCTCCCTCTCCCTCTCTGTTCTTATCCTCTCTTTCTCCCAACTCCAATTACCCTACTCTACATGTACGTGGGTTTGCTGTAAAGCCTTGCTTCACCCCATTGCACTTTTGTCTCCCCTCAGGTAATGAGCTATCAGTGCTGTCAACACATTGCATCTTAGAATTTTTTCTCGAGGGACACCCTCCCCTATTAAAACTAAGATCTCTGCTTTGGGAACAAAATGTGAGACTGATGAGCTATATTTAGCTCTGGGTAAGAGCCGTTTTTTTAATAACTTTGATGAAAATAATACACAGAAAATCTGAAATAGAAGTTTTCTGTTTTTATTCAAAGAATGGACCATGTGTACTGTAGATGAAATAATATATTTCCACAGAATGTGATCACAAAGAACGACAGAATTAATGACAAATTCTACCTTTCAAAATTTTGGTGGTAAAAGGGAAGAAAAGAAAATCAATTGAGTCACTCCTTATCATTATCAATAATACCACATCAGACATATTCATATTCTATGTTTGGGTGTACTAAAGGGATGCTTCATTGACTTGAAAATAAAGGGTGGGGGGGGGGGGGGGAGTGCATGGAGGGGGCATGGCCTAGTTGTGCCCCACCATCTTCTCCATTTGTTATTTGTTATCTGTTATTCTAATCACCTCATAACAAGACCATGTTCTGCAATTGTTACCACACCAAATGAGTACTCTGCAACAAACATACTAATTTAGCCAGCCTTTAATGACTGTCTGCTTGCTTCGGGAGGCCAACAGTCGCGGGAAAATTTCCCAGATCATGCACGCTTTGTTGTCTGCCTGGGACGATCGAAGCATGACATTTGTTGTCATGACAACAAGTCTCTCTATGATTTTATTCCCGAAGGCAACGTGCCTGCGCCCCTGTCTATGAAAGGTCTGATCATTCAAAGGGTTGTGAGGAAAATCATTATATTATGATAACTTATGAAATTGTAGGAGCCTACGTGTATGTCACTGAGATCTATGAATACATTTATTCATAGCATACACATCAATATCTCAAAAATTGCTGCGATTCCTATTGTATCTGTTTTGTTTTTATGTGCTAAAACCGTGAAAGGCATAAATGATTCTACTATTATTCACATGTACATGTATGTATACAAGTAATTTCTTATATAGCACAAAGTCTAAATTTTTGTTTTGCTCATTGTGCCTTACTTTAAATAATGATTGCTGAACAGACACACAATCTAACAAAGAGAAATAAATAAATAAACATTCAGTTATTGAAGGGGTACATTCCTTTAATGTTTTATGTGAGAGTATAATGGCCTTGTGGCAGTCAAGTGGCAATATTCAATTGAGAAAAGAAAAGAGACCTTCTGACTCTCATGGAGATATTTTCATTCAGAAGAGAATAAAATGAAGTATATTCAATCCACCGAAATTTGACAATTCTTTTGTCTTCTGAGCTTTGTGTTTATTTTCTCATATCTCAATAGTATGATTCACACGACTGTCATTTAACTTGAAGTTAAGGTAATGGTTATATAAACTTTGAAGTCATCTTGTAGTATTAAAGGTGCCGTGGAGATGTGCTTGTGGTTATGAAACTTTAAGTTACAACCCATGAGAGATCTTGTCAAAGTTAGGTGCTGTGCGGACGGAAGCAATTCAATTTGAAGTTACGCAAGCTTGTAGTTAAAATGAATGCTTTCCCCAACTTGTAGTTAACTTTGAATACTTGTTGTTTTTGTCTAGTGTGAACCCTTGCCGTGGTTACCTGTTTCCAACTTCGAGGTTTGCAAACTTAAAGTTTATAATACAACGTTTTGTGGGAATGTAGCTCTTGTCTAGCTGTTCGTTCTCAACAATGCTTGGCTAGCCAAGGTAGGTAAACATGAGAGTGTATTTTGTAACAAGACATCCTTTCTTTTGTACCGGTTGGGTCATGTGTGAAAGTGCACTCATGACATTGAGCTACCCGCTGTGTTATTCTCAACATTTAACCAGTAGTTTAAAGGTCTCTTTCATACTATACTACTATTTCTTATTCATTCCCTTGATCTTTCCATGGCTTTAGAATTTCATGTTTCCTCCAATGAAAAGTACATGGAAGTCGTGAATCATCAAGCTCTTGAAAGCTCTAGATAAAGCTTTAAAAAAGGCACTGTGGTCTAAACAAAGAAATTCCTTTAATACTTGCAGCAAGAATATCAGTTTAACTTGAGTTAATCTCAAAGAGAGCACTAAAAAAAAAAGTATTTTTTTTTCCATGGCTGCATCTCTTACGTATTGTTGAGATATACTGTACAGCGGTAAACTGCGGTGTTTTGTTTTGTGATGATGTACGTATGATATGCTTCACATATATATGTATCTTATAACATAGGGCTCAGTGAACCTTTGTAGCTCGCATTTGTCATTCATTTACACATAGATAATACCTGTGGCTGTTTGTTTGCGGCGATGTGCCACATCATGTCAAAACAAACCTTTATAATCCACTCTTTCTTTCAAATATGACCATACTACTGCTCTCAAATGATCTGCTTTTAATAAATGATAAGTGTTGCATGCTTGAGACCAGTATGTACGTCATTAATCAATTGCCAATACTTGGATATAGGTTATTCATATCAAATTGAGATTTTTTGCTATTGTATTTTGGACTTTGCCCTGTAGAGTATGGGAAAAAAGGAATCTCTATGTTATTAGGACTACTAGAGCATGTGCAGACTGCTTCTCCTTACATACCATGCACTTGATGTTCACATTGCCAATAGTGCCAATAAATCTCTATTTACTCTGTCAGTAGGAATGTGCCTTTGTAGAATGAAAAATGTTGGATTGTATATTTGAGCCTCATCCAGATATGATTCAGTAAACTGCAGGGTTTTAAATATTTTATATCACGACGTGAAGCGTGATATGCTTCACATTTCTGTATCTGACAATACAACACAGAGCTAAGTGAATATGCATAGGATTTTTGACATTTATTTACAGGTAAAAAACCGCAGCAACTATTTTGTGGTTGTTTATCGCACCATATACAGTCAAACCTGTCTATAGCGACCGCCCAAGGGAAACACAAAAAGTGGTCTTTGTAGACAGATGGTCTTTGTAGACAGGTTCCTTTAGTACATTTTTCAATGAGAAACCATTTTCAAGGGAAACAAAAAATGTAGTTGTTGTACACAGGTGGTCACTAAAGCAGGTTTGACTGTATGTACAAGCGTTCATGCTTTTAGGAGTTGTGCACCACACACATAGATTCTCCATTCCTTCTGGCAGTGGAGATATGTCCCAGTAGAGAGAGAGAGACGTGCTGTAACCATGATATATTGAGTCCTCTCATTATTCTTTCATCGCGTTGTCCGTCTGTTGAAACCAAGCAATATCACTCCTGAAAATAAATCTTCTTTCTGTCACGTCTAGAGTGTATGAAAAAGTTCTATTTTCTCCTAGGCGTACTAATTGTTGGATGCTAGACTTAAGATACTTTCTTAAAGGCAGCCTTGCTTACTGGTTATGATGGAAATAAAATATTCATGGAAACACACAAAATGTACCTTGAATGTACATGATATTTGTGAAATGACTTTAGAAAATACACAATTACTGAGTAGTGGGCAATGGAAGATAAAGAAATCAACCTAAAATTTCTGACACTCATACATAACTCATGATTCACATGTGATTTGTGTTTTTATGTGATTGCATAACAGCTTTTTTTCCTTCACTAGTGATTATTTGTATTTGTCTGGTCTAAACAGCCCATCTTCTACATAGTGATAGAAGAAAATAGAATTGATTTCAGTCTGTTTTTTTCTTACTGCAGTTTTACTAGCAGAATTCAGGAATGTAGAAGTGATTTGAAAACCAAAGAATTCAAGTATTTATTGTTTGCATTGATACTGTGTTCTTAATGCGTGATTGATTAACATGATACACCCACATTCTCTTGAAACACTTACATGCATACTTGTGTTGACTCAACTATATCAGTGTCATGTTCAAATACCAAACAATCATTCAAGGACATTGATAGATTAAGATATCTGATTTTTTGTAGAATACTGAATTGATCATTCCATTTTGCACATTTCTCCTGTATGAAGTAACAATTATATCAAGTGAAATGTTGGATTGTCTTTAATTGTGTTGAAATTTCACAATTTAGCATCATTTAAGATTCCTTGATATCATTTGAATCTCTTCAAATCTCTGTCTCTCTGTCTCTCTCCCATTCCCTCTCCCATTTCCCTCTCTCTTTCTCTCCCCCCTCTCTCTCCCCCTCTCTCTCCCTCTGTCCCACTCTCTTTCTGTCTGTCTCTGTGATTTTTCTTCTTTCATTCAAGCCAACTTAAAAAAGATGTTCTGAATGTTTGTACATTTACATAAACCAATTAATTTCTGATTTCTTTTCACTTCCATTTGATTCAATTTATTGTATTGTGGTATAATTGCAGGTATGTCTGTATGTATAGTTCCAATTGTCATGGACTAACACCGATCAACAAGACAAGGTCAATATAAGTTTCACAGACATACACTGCTAAATAGTATCACCAAATATTTACACATTCATTAATGTACACAGTAGGCAGATGCTCAGCAAGAGCTTTGAGGGTCTCGCCAAGTGCTTCACTGCCTCTGAAAATAATTAATAACCAATATTAAATGACCTTGTTATCACTAAATTGATAATTTCATGTCAAAGAGGTAGTCTAGACATCCAGACTTTTTGTTTCAAATTATAAATGCTGTGTAGGGAGTTCCATATTTTGATAGCAGTGAGAATGAAGCTTCTGATGATGTATAGGAGAGGTATGCTTAAGCCTTGTTCAGCTATGCCTTGGTAAACTGCCACATTTTAAAAACGTGTATACAAATTGCAGCTTTGTGGAAGAAAGGTTCTATGCATATCCACTGAGCTCAGTCTTATTAGATACAGAAATGTGAAGTGTATTTCATTACACGTACGTCATTATATGGGGAAAAAGCGCTGCAGTTTGCCACCGCATATATCTGAATGAGGATTTACAGGTGCGCATTTACAAACGCATTCAGTGATTTCCCTGGTCGTATTGAGTCTGCTCTGGCTGCATTGTCTTAATCGACACATAACCTATCTAGTATCTAAACATACATACTCATGGAATCATTGCTGAGCATTGGCTTATATGCAGTGGGGCTCATGGGAGCATGTGTCCCCTGCCCCCTGCCCCCTCCCTACTCCTCTCCTACTCCCGTAATCAAATGGGGGAAACTAGATGATAGAAGGAGATGATGGGACCCCTCCAAGAATCTTCTCCAAATTGCAGGCTTTGTAAATTAGCATGTCATGAGACAGATGCACCCCCTCCCTCCACAGGATACCAAAACCTCAATGTTTGAACTCACACTACACCACTATTACTGAATATGAGGGGAGACCTTTAATATTTGATTTGGCTTGTTGTGAATAAGTACAGGTACAGTATATGAAATGATACATGAGATAGGCTCACATAGATCAGATAAAGTTCTTACTGCCGGCAGCGGCCTTGGCATTGAATCACCATTATAGATAAATTAGATACAGGATGTGTGAGAGGAATGCATGTTTCGTGATTACAGTGTCTGATTAACGGCAGACTGTCCTCTCTTGGGAGTGTTTATCGAGTGTTATAGGGAGTGTCTGTAGAGAGGACCTTTTAATGTGTTCTTTTGGTTAAAGGTACTAATCAATAATATTAGTTCTGCGTGTGTATGTGATCCAATTGTTATATGACCCAAGTATATTATGTTAGAAGAGAGGCATACTGATATAAAAGCAGTGATGTTTAAGCTATGCCTTCTGGTAATCAGGGGAAGATATGAACTAAGCTTTGCAACACCGTTCAGCGGCAAATTCAGGATTACGCAGAAGTTAGTGGAGAGGGTGAGGGTACAATTCCCCCATGGCAAGCAATAAAATAGGTCTGATTTTCAGGTGCCTTTTACAATTAATGTTTTGAAGGGGAGGAGCAGCACAAGAACTTGACTACATAGGGAATATTTTTTTCTTCTTCATACTCTGGGGTTGGCACTTTGGGTTTATAAGTTTAAATGACTTGGGGGTATGTTTTTTCTTTAAAGCAAGATATACCACATTGGGTTTTAAACAGGGGAGCACTATCATTTGCGTCCCCTGAATCTGTCATCGACGCCATTCTCATTTATGTCTGTAGATGCAAATTGTCACATATCCTCATTTCGCAGTGGTCATAAATCAGATTCAAATTGGAAAACTGCTTCCAAGAAGAGTCACGTCACATGATGATTATCTTGGCAAGGTATAACTCAAACCTCAGATGATTTCCCTTATGTCTTTCCTCCCCATCTTGATGCTGGTTCCACCCGTTATGACGCTCATAAACAACATGTAGGAGCCCCTGGGCTCTCCTTATGATGTATGACTGGGCTGTGACGTGAATACAGCCCTGTGTCAATGGAGAGACCCGCTCATAATATTGCACAGTGTTTGCAGTGCACACAAGGCTGAGAGTGGAGGGTTGTTTGCGGGAGGATGGGGAGGTGGCGGTAAGCTAGGTAACAAACCAGGACATGGACCCTCCCAGGGAATGGTCTATCCCTACAATAGAAGATTTCTGAAGAGCATTTAGATTTAACTTACTGTACAATGAATCCTGAGGATTCTCTATCTATCTAATTATCTTCTCCCGGTTCGGAGGTTGATTGCAACAGCTCTCCATTTCACTCTATCTTCTGCCATTCTAGTGCACTCTTGCAGTTTTAGTCTACTCCAGTTCTTGACATTCTCTTCCCAGTTGATTCTTGGTCTCCCTCTAGGTCTCCTTCCTTCCACTCTTCCTTCCAATACAGAATAAGCTTTCTTCAATGCATTAAAATAATAAATTATATGAAGATTAAACTAGAAGCAATCTTGTGGCAAATTAGTCTTATACTGACAAGTTATCTGATAAAGTCTTCTACTGCTGCTGCACCCTATTGCAATTAGCAAGAACCAATAATTTTGTTAAACGTATCAACCATAAAATCTTCACCTGGTAGCACCTTGTCATCCTTAATTATTGTTGGTCCTGCAGTATATACCAACAAGACGCAGTATTATGCCTAATTTCACCCCTCACATAATATTCCTACACTACTAGCCTATGGTATTAAACCTTCAATAACCTTCTGTAAATGCCATCTTATGCCTAATTTCAATCCCCCATCTAGGTTAATTATCGTACCTTAAATGCTTAGATGCACAACAGTGGAGATGGTAATAAACTGGAAATTAAGATGAGCATCTGTTTATCTTCTCAACATAATCAGAAAGGAAATTACCAATTATCTGAAGATGGTTAACCAATTTAAAGATCAATTACATGTCATTGTATCATAAAAATGTATCTTGAATAGGATTGTAGATAAGAAAACAATTGTGCCGGTACCTCGTGTCCAGAGAGCCTCATGTCCAAAGAGCCAAAAGGTTTTAACTAATAGCATTTGGTATACCTTGTAGCATTATTCGCCTTCAAGTTCATAGACGATCACCTGCATTGTGGAAATCAATATCATCCTTTTATGTTCTAGTTTTTATCATATGACTTTAAATTTAATATTGTGCCCCATTCTATGCCAAACACACAAAATACTGATTTTCCAAAATACTGACTTTTTTATAGATACAGAAATAACATCCCCAATACAGAGTTATCTGTGTTAAAAATTACATAAATGTGAATCACCCTATGCTCCATGACCTTTTAATTTGCTGCTGCATTTTATGATTGTTTTTTTCTCTCTGGTTTTTGAGGTGGTTAACTGCATCTTGACATTGTGAATGGGGCTAATTTGGGCACTTTCCTTATGATAAGACTTTCGATAGCACTAGCAGCAGTATCAGAGATTAACCTTTAAGTGATGGTTCATCACGTCTGCCTGGTTGATTCATCATTATAGATCATGGAGTCTGTTTGGAGCCTGAAATAACATGCCCTACCTTACAAATTATCATCACATGAATGGCGATGATGATGGGAGACGACACTGTATAAACTTGAACATGGTCATTGTACAGTGATGCTACATTTGGTTAGAATAAATTGATTTTTTTTGTTGAGCCAGAAGGGCATTAGGTCTGTGTTAAAGAAGATAAGTTTATGCCTTTCTAGCTCCAAGCAGGTAAAATGATGTTTTACAGCAATAGTAGTAGTCTAGCTCAGTAAAAGTTTCATACTATTTAATTGTCAATATGTATGGAATACAGATCATCTACTGTACTTCAAGCCCTGAAGGACATTTACTCGTATTGTTGACAGGAGGCACGGTGGCTCAGTGGTAGAGCAGTGGTCTCGTAACCGGGAGGTCACGGATTCAAAACCAAGTCGATGCGCTAGTGTGCCCTTTGGTAAGGCATTGGTCCTCATTACCAAGTCCCACCTTGGGTCCCCTGGTTGCTTTCTTACAAGCATACACATGCTCTCTTTAAGCAGCCAGGTAAACACACACACACACACACACACACATACAAAATTAACACAGAGTTTACACCCTTCTGGCTCTAAACATACAATAATCATTCTTCTGTATTGTTTGAATAAATAGTGGATTGTAGTATTAGGTTGGTATGTGTGCATGTATTCCTGGCATGGACAGATGATGATTAGCCTGATTGTGAATAGATAGCATCACCCTGTATTCATTTTACAGCCTTGTAGTTCATCCCAATCAAGGTTGTTTTCAAACAATAAGCTAATTAATCTACATCTGCTGTATTCTAGGCAAACTGATATCAAACAATCAATGCTATTCTTCTTCCTTTCCCTTTTACATTTTTCTCCCTTTCATATATATTTCTCCCTGTAGTAAGAATTTGAAGGCTATTCATTAGTTAATATGGAGTGCAGGATAGCATTAGGATAAATGGGAGTGTCCTTTAGTGGAACAATTTTGTTCTCAGAAGCAGTCCATTTCCCAAGTTATTTTCATCAACTATATGAGACAACACATGAGGTCAGAAAATCAGAACTCTGCTTTATTGAAGACCACATTTTTCATTGAAAATTGAGAATGGGACAAATTTTTCAAATTTAGAATAATGGGAGTGCCAAATGTGTTCCAGATTCCCATAAAATTTCTCTCAACTTGGCTTCTCAGGTGATATGTCTCAGAATAAATTTTGTTGAGAATTTCATATTTATGAGAAAGAAGTATTGCTCTAATTACTATCTAAGCTTACAGGTTTACACTTTTGTTTCCATTAGGAAAAGTAATTTGTACAGAATTGTAAGATTTTTATTAATTTTAGTCAAAAAATGTTGCTCTAAGAAACGGTTGCATTTTTACTAGAGCTTCTCTTTTTTGGATAAAAATATATTAGGCAAATTGCCCTTTAGCACCTGTCTATTTTATTCACTGGTTTCCATCAAATTAAACCCCATGGTTACCATGTGACCAAGCAGTTTAATAACATGAGAGTAGTCTGCAGGAACAGACTCAAATTTGACACTTTACCAAAATTCCTAAAGCCTCCAGCAGAGCCTAGCTCTGTCAGTCTCTGGCTGTCTTTGGAGCAGCCATAATACAGAACCTATGCAGTATACCATCAGCCTAGTCTCGCAGTGCAGACACTGTTACGCACAACGACTGACAAGGATTTGTACCTGCATTAATACATGATGGGAGTATCCAGATGTTGTTATAATCGGGCCTGTTGTTTGGTTGATTAGCTACCAATAACACTCAAGGCTGCTACTGCACTCCATTGCACATTGATTAGGAACATGCCAATGAATATTGCGCCCGTTTTTTCAGTGATTGTAATTTCCAGCAACGATTAACAAAAATAAAATCAGTTATGTACATTTTGCTGGAGCAATTGCTAATCTACTACTCAATAAACAAATCAGAAATATTTTAAGCAGGCTCCATTCCTGGAGTTTGATCATAAAATCTTCATATATGGTCTGTTCAGAGCCAGAATGGTCTCAAGTTGTCAATACATCTATCTAAACTGATTATCTTCTGGCTTCATACAGAAGATGTAATAGTGTAATATCTTCATGTTAGATTTATAATAATAATAATAATAATAAAAATGATGATATTTAGATCAATTTATTAAATATAGCTCAGCTATTATACAAATATACTCTACTGTGCTGTGATGAAGAAAAAAAGCTCCTAAGATTACTAGTTTACAAACACACAATAGAAAACTATTCAAAAGCTCATGAAAACAAGTGCGTCTTCAAGTAAACTATGAAGATAGCAACAGATTAGGCTTTTCTTATGTCTAGAGGTGGGCTATTCCAAGCTTACACACATGTATCCTCATAGTAGTCATTGATGAAAATCTTGATATCCTGAGGCAGTTAACATTTTTGGTACATGCATTTGCAAAGATGCAACTGTACTATCTAATGAAGATGTTGAAGTGTTTTGAGATAGTTTCTGTTTTGCCTGCTCTTTTTCTTTTTTGAGTAAGAAAAGGAAATACAAATTAATTATGTTTCCACGTTCATTCTAGACCTTGGCATTATCTATTTTTGTCGGGTCTGTCAGGATCATTTTGTCAGAGTAGTGTTAATGGGTTTATCTCAGGTAGAAGAGCTTCTATTTATGGTAGATTAGATTAAGGTCTGTCTCGGTATGGTGTCAATAACACTTACATCGTCACCTGCCCTCCATAAGGCAGCAAGAATTACATCATGTATTTCCAATGTCAGTAACAGCCTTGTTGCAGGAAGTCGGTAACATCTTAATGCCATTAAACCTTCTTGCTAGAGGTTTTTGACCCACTTTGTCTCCCCCTCTCAGGGTTGATTGTGATCATCCTACTTTGAACCGGTAGTTTGTATTACCAGCGCACATTGTGAGTAGGTATCACTCTATAAGTATTACCATGGACCTTACAGGGCTCGAATTACCCACCGGCAATCGGCAATTTGCCGCCATGCCCCTCTCACTGGCCGGAATGCCCTTTTCAAAATCAAACCGTTTACGGCCACAATATTTTAATCCACAAAAGTTTTGCCGACATTATAGTCATCGTAAGCCAACCCGACTTGTAATGTTCAAAAAGGTTTTGTTGCCCATACGGAGCTCTAAAAACAATGATAGTCGGCAAGGTTTTGTTGCCCCTCCGAAGCTCTAAAAACAATGATAGTCGGCAAGGTTTAGTTGCTCCTCCGGAGCTTTGAAAACAATAAGAGTCGGCAAGGTTTTGTTGCCCCTCCGGAGCTCTAAAAACAATGATAGTCGGCAAGGTTTAGTTGCCCCTCCGGAGCTCTAAAAACAATAATAGTCGGCAAGGTTTTGTTGCCCAAACGGAGCTCTAAAAACAATAATAGTCGGCAAGGTTTTGTTGCCCATAAGGAGCTCTAAAAACAATAATAGTCGGCAAGGTTTTGTTGCCCCTCCGGAGCTCTAAAAACAATAATTATCGGCAAGGTTTTGTTGCCCCTACGGAGCTCCAAAAACAATAATAGTCGGCAAGGTTTTGTTGCCCCTCCGGAGCTCTAAAAACAATATTTATCGGCAAGTTTTTGTTGCCCCTCCGGAGCTCTAAAAACAATAATTATCGGCAAGGTTTAGTTGCCCCTACGGACCTCTAAAAACAATAATTATCGGCAAGGTTTTGGTGCCCCTACGGATCTTTAAAACAATAATAATCGGCAAGGTTTTGTTGCCCCTACGGAGATCTAAAAACAATACGAATCGGCAAGGTTTTTGTGCCCCTACGGAGATCTAAAAACAATAATTATCAGCAAGGCTTTGTTGCCCCTACGGAGATCTAAAACAATGATAATCGGCAAGACTTTGTTGCCCCTACGGAGATCTAAAAACAATAATTATTGGCGAGACTTAATTGCCACTATGGAACTCCTAAATTAATTGGCGGGACTTAATTGCCGATACGGAGATATGAAAGAATGTCTTCATCCAAATGACTGAAACGTTTGGCACAAAAACCGTAATGACTCAGCGGCTCAGGCTTAGTTTTTCAATCCATCCTTTTTATTTGGACCAATCAATATCGGGAAGTTTTGTTTACCCATCGTTGGTTCAACATCTTCACTTCGCGTTGTGACCTTTTTTGGTGCGTTTTCACAGTTTTTAATCAGTGAAAAACTTGGATTTTTCTCGGGAGGAGGGTCTGGAATTAAATCAGAAAAGGATTAAGAGTCGAGATAATGGTACAAAGAATCGTCTTCTTTCCCATACATTTTAATTAAAACGTCATAGCTTCCGCCCATCGCGCGGGAGGGGTGTGAATTGAGTTCAGAAAAGGATTAATACCAGTAGTCGAGATCGAGACGAATCGTCTTCTTTCCCTAATAATGTATTAAAAACGTCTAAGCTTCCGCGCTTCCCTTGGAATTCAGAAAAGGATAAAGAGTCAAGAACGGTACAACGAATCGTCTTCTTTCTCTAATAATTCAATGAAACGTCAAAGGGGGAAACTCCCCACTCCCTCCAGCTCCCCCCCCCCCATTTTTTTTTGAAAAGCATTTTAAAGAGAAATAGAAAGAAAGAGAGCAAGAAAGAAAAAATAGTTAACTACCAGTTTCTCAACAAAATAAGGTATCAAAAATTGCTCATCTGACCGTAATTAAACGCCTAAAACCCCTGAGCTTCCGTGGGCTCTGCCCCCGGGACCCAACCAAGGGCCCTTTGGCAGGCCCCTTGATACTCATCTGACTGCAATTTAGTGCCTAAAACCCTTGATCTTCTGGGGGCTCCGCCCGCTGGACCTCACGCCAATCAGTATCCTGCCAGTGTCACAAATAAGATATAAAAATTATGTTTATCTGACCGTAATTTGCCTTCAACCCATGAGTTTCCGGGGGCGGACAAGGTATCAAAAGATGTTCATCTGACCGCAGGCACGTAGCCGGGGGGGGGGGGGGGCAGTGGGGGCGCCCCCCCCAAAAAAAAAGGCCAAAAAAAGAGAGGAGAGAAAAGGAAGAGGACGTATGAAGAAAAAGGAGCAGACAAAAAACATTTTTGAAATTCAGACAAGGATTAAGAGTCGAGAACGGTACAACGAATCGTCTTCTTTCTCTAATGATTTAATGAAACGTAAAAGCTTTCGCGCTTCGCGCGGGAGGGGGAAAACTGTATTCATGCAGACGAGGATTATTTTCGAGAACGGTACAACGAATCGTCGTTTCTCTAATAATTAAATTAAATGTCAAAGCTTCCGCGCTTCGATCGCGCAGGAGGTGGGGTAACTGAATTTAGACAAGGATTTAGAGTCGAGAACGGTACAACGTCTTCTTTCTCTAATGATTTAATAAAACGTAAAAGCTTTCGCGCTTCGCCCGCGCGGATGGGGGGGGGGGAACTGAATTCAGATGAGGATTAAGAGTCAAGAGTGGTACAATGAATCGTCTTATTTTTCTAATGATTTAATGAAACGTACAAGCTTCCGCGCTTTGCGCGGGAGGGGAAGGGGAAAACTGAATTCAGACGAGGATGAGAGGTCGAGAACGGTGTAACGAATCGTCTTCTTTCTCTAATGATTTAATGAAATGTAAAAGCTTCTGTGCTTCGCGCGCGCGGATTGGGGCGGGGGGAACTGAATTCAGACGAGAATTAAGAGTCGAGAACGGTACAACGAATCGTCTTCTTTCTCTAATGATTTAATGTATTGTAAAAGCTTCCGCGCTTCGCGCGCGCGGATGGGGGGGAACTGAATTCAGACAAGGATTAAGAGTCGAGAACGGGACAACGAATCGTCTTGTTTCTCTAATGAATAATGAAACGTACAAGCTTCCGAGCTTTGCGCGGGAGGGGGGGGAACTGAATTCAGACGAGGATTAAGAGTAAAAAACGGTACAACGAATCCTCTTCTTTCTCTAATGATTTAATGAAACGTAAAAGCTTCCGCGCTTTGCGCGGAAGGAGGGGAACTGTATTCAGACGAGCAGGCACGTACGCAGGGGGGGGGGGGGGGGGGGGGTTTGGGGCAATGACCTCCCTCCCCTTTTTTGGTGATGTTTTTTTTTTTTTTAAATGAAACACACACACAAAAAAAAATTATGTCTATGGCTGATCTAAAAAAGGTGACCTCATCCCCCCCCCCCCCCCCCCCCCCCCCGCTTATTCAGCTTTTTGGGACAAAAAAAAAAAAGTGGGCCCCCCCCCCCCTAGAAATCCTGGATCCGCCCCTGGGTGCACATATCCCCCCCCCCCCCACCTTGAAAACAACGTCGTGAGGTGATTTTACGCGCACTTTCCACGTTGGCCTTAGTGCCCCTTAGGATAGATTTGTGCCCCTTTCAGTGGATTTGTGCCCTCTCAAAAAAGTGGCCTTGACCCAAATTTGATGTAATTCGAGGCCTGACCTTATAGGAATAGATTGTCCTGGTTAAATTGAAGATGCACACGTCTGTATCTTCCTTCATATAGGTCTTTCTGCTTGATATGGATATGATCTGTTTGTATCTGTCTCTCTCTTGTTTCTCCCTCTGTCTGTCTGCCTGTCTGTATGTCTGCCTGTCCCCCTATGAAGGTTTATAATAGCTATTCTCATCAGGTATTTAGAAGGATAGATGAATGAACTGGCCATATATTTTCTTTTTTCTTCTTCAAATTTTATGATAAGGCCAAACTATATCATGATAAAGTTATGAAGTTTTACATAATTATGATAGTGTAAATATAGATTCACTTTTTAGTTCCACGTATCAGTGCTCACTAAATTTCTTTAACTAAAAACAGTAGTATTCAAAAGAGTGATAAAACAGTTTGTAGTGAAAAATAAGAAAAAAGAGTCATTCTGGTTATATCTCAAAGCCCTTGAAGACCTAGTATGATACGCCATATGTTGTAAATACAGAATGAATCTTACAGTACTGTATGTGATAAAACTGTTGAACATTATATTCTTATGAATAACGTCTATTTGGAATAAGATTAAAATAAAACTCAAAAGTGGATTGATCAGCATCTATCCTACTCTGTGCTGATGTGGTATGCACTATTAAAGCTCTCATTATTTCTCTGCTTTAGAGATAAGACTTAATGCCCTTCTGGCTCTGAAATGATGATATTTAGGTCAAGTGCTAGAAGGCATAATTTGAGGTAATGCAGTGAGAGGATTATCTCTCTTTTCCACACCACCTGTCCTGTCGTCTCATATTTCACTTTCTCATATTACTACGACAGCGCCATTAATGCATACTGCTATGTCCTTTCCTGTTCCTATCTCTGTTTGTTCCCCCTCTCAATTTCCATACGCTCTTATTCTGCCTCTTTCCATCTTCATATCCATCTCTGCATCACAGAGTTTCTCTTAAATATCTGTTAATATCTGTTTCTGTATACGGTACGTTTATTGTCTCCTTCTCCCCTTCTTCCTCTCTGTCTTCCTCTCTGTCTCCCTCTCTGTCTTTGTTTATCTGTCTCTCTCTGTCTCTCTCACATTACTCTCTGTCTATCTCTCCTACCCCGGCCCTCTCTCTCTCTGTGTCTCTTTCTTTCTCTCACAATAATCTCTGCCGTGTTCTCCTCATCCCTCCCTCCTATCCTCTCTCTACTACTAGGTGTACCATGTAGCTATCTTGGCCTGCTCCTCCTCTTACTCCCAACACCCTCTCCCTTTCTCTTCATTGATCTCCCTCCTTTCTATCTCCTCTCTTCGATTCCTTATCCCTATGTCCCTCTCTCATTCCTCATCTTTCTTTGGCTTACCTCATATGTAAATTGGTTCTCTAGGGTAGGTGGTCAATGGAATCCGATTCATGATCTCATTCTTTAGTCACCCAACGATCGTACACCTTCTTACTACACATATAGTGATCACTGATAGCCATTTGCGTTGCATGCACATCGACCAAAGCAGTTTGTCCATCTTCTTGTGCTATTTTCTATAGTATAATTTGGGGAATGATTTTGAGTTTGTCTTTCAATATAGTAATTAGTTTCAAACATTCAATACATTTACATTAGGTTGCCAGGCTAATTGTATCAGAAGGAAGCAAGTTGTAAACTACAATGAGAAGGGAGAATAGAAGATGATGTTATAATTATTTCCATTCGTTGCATATCATCAGGCATGATGTATTTTTGTTTCTTGAATAATGATGTTTATATACTTTTATTTTGCATAATGCCACATTGTCTTTAAACAAGCATTAATTGGGAAATTATTGACAGTTATAATTACCAAGAGCCTTATTATGTAAGTCCCAAGTGATATACTATGAGTTCCTGTTGAGAACCCGGAGGACATTAACACTTTGTTCAAATAAATTAATCAACACAGGTCTGTTTCTCAACAGATCGCATGTATTGTTTTTTATTTCTTTATTGCTTCAAATTTATTACAAATCACTTTTTAGGCTGTAATAGATATAGATTTTCCTCTAAGTACTTCTTTTCATTTGGTCAAATACCAATCAATGTTTGAATGAATTGAATTGAAACTTATAGCAATTCTGCTGATACATTTCCTGTTATAGTACGCACTTGACCATGTATATAGCATGTATGGCACTAGCACCATGGTCGTAGGATGGGAGTAATGAGATTGGTACGGTTAGGCCTCAAGCCTCATTGCTACCCAGCCGAGGGTGTAATGGAAAGCCCTTGAGCTTGGAATGTCTAAACATCTTACCCAATCAGCTGGAACTAAAGGACCTTCAGTAGCCTCCCATGTTTATCAACACAAGCTTTCTTACTCTTTGAGGTTGGGTTCACCTGAGAATCCATAACTTTAAAGATAAAGACCAGTTCTGGTCATGCGATTGCATTGTGAAAGAAACGTTGTGGAATCGATCAGAAAAAGTTGATCATCTAGCATATAAGTTTTGGTGTGTACTGCAAGGTTCTGGAATCATCAAAATGATAAGAAATTTGGCCCAGTCTTCGTACTAAAGTTACAAGCACTGTACACAGAAAGATGTCAATGGGACTATGCACACATGCGCGACACGTGCGTTTATCTCTCACATCCCAATAGATAAACTAATTTACCAAATATATCAATTAGTAGGCGGTTTCCCGGCAAAATTGTTATCATCATGTATTAATCAAAACATATTCTTTCACATGATTGGTAAATAAGAGCTTCCATTTCATTTTTTGAAATTGGGGCATTTCCAATACTGGTCTTTGCCTTTAAGTTCAGCTCGTGTTTTTAAACTGTGAGGTTATCTTGTAATTCAGGACACTATACGGATGCACTCATTTCAGAAACAATTTAACCCATTGGCTACTGGAAGAACCAGGTAGCCCCTGTATTAAGCCTATGTATGGGCGGCCAAGAAGGCCAGAACTAATAAAATAAAATAAACAAACAATGACAGAAATAAACAAAGATTCAGAAATAGACATGAAGATAATGCAAAAATAAAGACAACATCACAATTTAAGCCTCACTACAAAAATAAAACAACTATCGAAATAAATATAACTCAGGAATAAAGACAACCACAGAATTAAAGATGAATGCGGAAATAAAGACTAACCACAGAAATAAAGACAACCACAGAAATAAATATAACTCAGGAATAAAGACAACCACAGAAATAAAGACAACCACAGAAATAAAGACAACCACAGAAATAAAGACAACCACAGAAATAGAGACAACCACAGAAATAAAGACAACCACAGAAATAAAGACAACCACAGAAATAAAGACAACCACAGAAATAAAGACAACCACAGAAATAAAGACAACCACAGAAATAAAGACAACCACAGAAATAAAGACAACCACAGAAATTAAGACAACCACGGAAATAAAGACAACCACAGAATCAAAGATATCTGCAGAAATAAAGATAACCACAGAATTAAAGACAACTGCAGAAATAAGGACGACCACGGAATTGAAGAAAGCTTCGGAGACAAAGACAACCACAGAACGGAAGTTTAGAAAGGTAGGCCTATATAACGACTGAAATTAAGTCTACTATAAAAACGATATGCCCGCTCCGAAAATTAAACTATCAAGTAGAAATATACGATCAAAAACGCAAACAAACTGACAATAAGAGGACAAGAGAGGGTGTCCTAACGCAAAAATTAACGGAGCGGGCGCACATGCACACGGCTAGCTAGCTGTTCGATTCCACTGACCTCTTTAGAGGTCAGGGTTCGATTCACGTATAGCTCGCATGTACACAGACTATGCCTGTAATCTATCCATGTACAGCGCTGTGAAGTTCGGATATTCATATTCACATTCAACTTGTGAAGTTGGTTGGATATTCGACATGCATATTCGAGAAATTCGATATTTGTTATTCAAATAGTCTGACGGCTTTAGCGGGGCAGGCAGCTATTCCAAAGGTCTAACACGGTCAGGGCAACCCAAACTACTTCGCTGCCCTGGCCCATGGGGTTTAAGGGTGTGCAATTCAAGACTATTCACGGGCAAGGAATTAAAAAAAAAAAATATATACTCCATGAGTATAGAGGGCTATAGAAAATGGCTCACGGCTTTAACAGGGCAGGCAGCTAGCCCAAAGGGTCAAGTAATATTCGGGCAACCGAAGCTTTTACATTTCATTAAATCATGGAGAAAGAAGACGATTCGTTGTACCGTTCTCGACTTGAATCCTTGTCTAAATTCAGTTCCCCCATCTCCTCCGCGAAGCGTGGAAGATTTGTAATCATATTTTTTGATACTTTTTTTTGTTGTGACACTCTGGCAGTTAACTTTTCTTTCTTTCTTGCTCTCTTTAATATACTTTTTCAAAAAAAGCGGAGGGGGGAGGGAGCTCGAGGCTCCCGATCCCCGTCGTTCCGCAGGGCCTGACATGTAGGCATCTCAAGAAGCATTTTCTGCCTGGCTGTTAATTTAGGAATTTGTCATTTTACAACAAACGCATTAAAAAGTATAATTTACTAAAAATCTCGGAAAATTATGTCATTTCAGCATTATGTGTAAACCACCGTTATGGAATTAGAAATAAACCACGTTTGAATTTTATTTCCCCCGAGCCCCCTCCCTGATCAGTACGCCAGTGCCCCCCTGTCCGATCTACACTTTGTGGCAACTGATCTCCCTACCTTTCTTCTTTCTCTTTTTTTTTCCTTTCCCTTTCTCCCCTCTTTCCCTTTCCCTTCCCTTCCTTCTCCCTCTTTCAGGTTCGCTTGGGGGGGGGGGGGGGGGGGGTGGGGGGAGGCAAGGTCCTTTCGGCCCCTACCCTTCTCCACACGTTGCTGGCGGGATTAATCGCAACTGATCTATCTCCCCTTTTTTTCACCCTGTTTTTTCTTCTTCCTCTTTTTTGGTCCATTTTAGCTCTCCTTTTCCTTCCTTCTCTCTCTTTTTTTAACGGGGGCGGGGGAGACAAGGGCCTTTTGCACCACCCCCATCTCGATCAGCAACTTGTTGGCAGGAAAATTGCAACTGATATCCCCCTTCTTTTCTTCTGCTTCCTCAATTTTCCTTATCTCCTCTTTTCCTTTTTCTTTCCATTTCCTTCCTTCTCTCTTATTTGTTTTATTAGAGGGAGGCAAAGCCCTTTCGCCCCCCCCCCCCCCATCTCCTTCTTCCCCCTTTTCTTTTCTTCTTCCTCTTCTTTCTTTTCCTCTCTCTCCTCTTTCCCTTTCCCTTTTTTTCCTTCTCTCTCTCTCCCTCACTCTCTCTATCCTTTTTTTGCGGAGGGGGGGGGGGGGGGCGGGCAAGGCCCGCTCGCGCCTGCATCTACCTATTATATACTAACGTTAGTCCTTAATAATAGATCTAGAAGATTGCTTTACCTTGTTTGAGTGACTGGTAAACATGTTTTTCTCAATTAATTGGTCTAACCGTGAAAACCGTCTAATTTTACTTTCGATTTTCAAACAGTAACAGTTACGACCTAAAATAGGCCTAAGGCCAAGGCCGGGCTGTACTCTACATTTCAAAAACAAAAATTAACGTTAACATTAGAATTATCTTTAAATGTTGTTTCTCTGTTATAGAAGTGGGAAAGGAAAACCTTTTTTCTCAAAAAACAGGGGGTGGCGGCCCCCCGGCCACCCCCCCCCCCCAACCCCCTGTATCCGCCACTTCTCTATACTCGTGGAGTATATTTCATGTTTTGGGGAATTCCTTGCCCGTGAATAGTATTGAATTGCACACCCTTAATCCCCATGGGCCAGGGCAAGCGAAGTATTTTGGGTTGCAGGCTGACCGTACGAGACATGTGGGGCTAGCATATGAATGTCGAATATCCATCCGACTTCATAGCGCTGTACATGGATAGATTAGAGGCATAGTCTGCGTACAGCTAGCTAGCCGTGTGCATGTGCGCCCGCTCCGTTAATTTTTGCGTTAGGACACCCTCTCTTGTCCTCTTATTGTCAGTTTGTTTGCGTTTTTGATCGTATATTTCTACTTGATAGTTTAATTTTCGGAGCGGGCATATCGTTTTTATAGTAGACTTAATTTCAGTCGTTATATAGGCCTACCTTTCTAAACTTCCGTTCTGTGGTTGTCTTTGTCTCCGAAGCTTTCTTCAATTCCGTGGTCGTCCTTATTTCTGCAGTTGTCTTTAATTCTGTGGTTATCTTTATTTCTGCAGATATCTTTGATTCTGTGGTTGTCTTTATTTCTGTGGTTGTCTTAATTTCTGTGGTTGTCTTTATTTCTGTGGTTGTCTTTATTTCTGTGGTTGTCTTTATTTCTGTGGTTGTCTTTATTTCTGTGGTTGTCTTTATTTCTGTGGTTGTCTTTATTTCTGTGGTTGTCTTTATTTATGTGGTTGTCTTTATTTCTGTGGTTGTCTTTATTTCTGTGGTTTTGTCTTTATTTCTGCATTTATCTTTAATTCTGTGGTTGTCTTTATTCCTGAGTTATATTTATTTCTGTGGTTGTCTTTATTTCTGTGGTTAGTCTTTATTTCCGCATTCATCTTTAATTCTGTGGTTGTCTTTATTCCTGAGTTATATTTATTTCGATAGTTGTTTTATTTTTGTAGTGAGGCTTAAATTGTGATGTTGTCTTTATTTTTGCATTATCTTTATGTCTATTTCTGAATCTTTGTTTATTTCTGTCATTGTTTGTTTATTTTATTTTATTAGTTCTGGCCTTCTTGGCCGCCCATACCTATGGGGATGTGAGAATGCAGTAATCAATGGGTTTCAGTTTTATACTCAAAGTTATCAATCACAAGTGATCTTACAGGTAATGTGATAACTATGAGCTGCAGGAGTACTCACTCAAAGTTGAGTGTTGTGGGGATGCAATTGATGTTGAGGATTTGTCAGCTTGAAGTTAGAAATTAAGACTGCTCTACCAACTTGTAGTTGAAACATTGAGTGCCTTGTGAACCTGGCCTTACCATTGGTAGTACAACTGTAGGTAGTAGCTTAAAACTGTGAGAATTTCCAAACTTAAAGATAAAGGTGAGTTCTGGTCATCCGATTGCATTGTGAAAGAAAAGATGTGGAATGGATCAGAAAAAGTTGATCATGTAGCATGTAAGTATTGGTGTGTACTGCAAAGTTCTGGAGTCATTAAAATCATAATAATTTGGCCCAGTCTTGGTAAAGTAACAAGCACTGTACCCAGAAAGATGTATATGGGACTACACAAATGGTGTCAGGGCTACTAACCTTGATTTCCTAATCTTTCTATGCTCATTACTCAGCCAGTATACATTTTCTGAATAAATTTATTTGTAATCTTGAACATTCAGTGTAAATTTTGTATGATTCTGTGAGAATTCATTTTTTTTGTTTTACCAGAACTCAACTCACCTTTATCTTTAAAATTGGAAACTATGATGATGCCATGCAAACATAGCTACTGCTGTATAAGCTGTAAGGTGAAGGGATTGAAAATCACACTGGGCTAATCAAAATAATCATGTAGCATTTTGTAAAATCATGTTTTTTCTTACACCCCGCTCTTATAACTGCATGAGTTGGTTTGAAAGAATTTGAAATAATAAATCACAATGAAAAGGAAGTGAATAAGCATTGTGTGTCATCAATAAAGCTTTCAGTCACCTACAACCCTCATTGTTCTCAACGGATGATATTATATGAAATGCATGAAATTTGACCTTTTGATTATTAAACTTTGTTAAAGGGCATTACAACTATATTTATTACAATGAATTTAATAACAGTTTGAAAAATAGCTTAAGAAAAGATGAGAAAATATTTTCACAATTGCTCCAATATACAGGCATTCTCTCACAATCATATTGCTGAATGCTGCTGATGGTCCAAATATCAAGCAGATTCTAAAAATAGAAAGATATGAAAATTTGGATTATGTGTGCCTCTGGCCCACAGCACTCAACCATCGGGAGTCAATTAATTTGTCTTTCGTCATACAATTTCTACTTCTGGGAATATTTGTTTACATAACACTTGTTATATAGAATGCCATATATAGAATGACATACATGTCGAGGTGGCGTGGTCTAGCGGATATGTCAACGAACTGTGGATCACATTGGTCATGCTTTAAGTCCGCTGCGGCAATAATGTCCCTTTATCAAGACATTAATCTACATTTGCCACTCTCCACCCAGGTGAGGTAAATGGATACCAGATAGGCAAAAATTCTTTGAATGCTTTAGCGTCTTATTGTGGCAGCTCAGCTACAGCCGGGGTAATAATATGAGACCTTGTTTCATGGACCTCAATGCTTGTATTAAGCGCGAGTATATTGATATAGTAGCTGTGCTTTATAAATTGACATATTATTAGGTGGTCTGTCAACGACAGATCACCTATTGTTTTTGTTCAAATTTTCTTTCTTTATTTATTTATTATTATTATTATTATTAGGTGGTCTGTCAACGACAGATCACCTATTGTTTTTGTTCAAATTTTCTTTCTTTATTTATTTATTATTATTATTATTTATTTTTATTTCTTCCCGTTTTTTGTGAACAGGATAACTCAAGATCAGTTTAGTCAATTTCCTTCAATTTTGGCAGAGTCATAAGTCATTGCCATAAGACGTTCCAGTAACATTTTCAAGGTCATCAAGTCATCGTGACGTCATCCAGGCGCCATTTTGTGAAATCACATTATCCATCATATCTTCATGATGCATAAGCAAAGGTCATTCATATTCATATCACATATACTTCAGGTCAAGGGTCAACAAGTCATGTCATCAAAGGTCACATAAAGGTCATGACGCGCACGTACGCGCGCGTTAAAATTTTAAAATGCTCAAAATCACTTAACTATTAAAGGAGAGTACGAATCAGGTCATTTTAAGCATTTCAAAATTTTCCGTCCGTAAGTGTCCCCGCGCGCGTTGCGCGCGCTCACAACGCGCGTAAAAGGTCAAATTCAAAATTTTTACATGATTTAGCTTCCTCTTACCTTAAATGACAATTTACATTAATTTCAGTCACTCTTGACCTTTCATAAGGCTGTGAGCGCGCGTCAAAGATCAAAATCCGCGCGTGCTGCTATGGGCAATATAATGCAAATTTGATCAAAAACATGCCATTTTAAAAATCAAAATAGCTCTTCAGATAGTTCATTCACCCCAACTTTTATATCATGGTTAGAAAAAGCATGAGTTGGAGATATGATTTCATGTTTTATTTGACCCTCAATTAACTCATGACGTCATCATAATGGCCTCCGAACTCAAAATTTCAATTTGCATATTATGACGTCAGCAGATTTTTGGAAAATTGATTGTATCTCTGTAAATATTAATCAATTTTCTTTCAAATTTTGATATGTTCTACCTTAGAATATTCTCTACAAATAAAGTCACGACGTATTTTTCATTTTGACAAAGGCATCATGGCGTATTTTTGCGATTAAAGGAGGCATGTCAATTTTTCACATTTTGCGTGTATTCTCTATGGGACATGACTTTTTCTCAAAACTGGATTCTACATTCTCGTCTTTCGTGAGCAATATCTCCGTCGTTTTATCTTTGTTTACGCTGAGCTTTGAGTATGTTGTAGCTGAGACAATAAGCTATCACAAGTGTGCCCTTTATTTTTCGATCAGATGCCGGGATCATGCTCATATCTCACTTGCAAAGAGGGATTTGAGAATTTCATTTTCCGTTTACGTGTATTCTCTACGGGAAATGTTTCGGTATATCGGTAACGCACTTGACTTCCGACCTCGAGGTCCCTGGTTCGAGTCCGGGCGTCTCCAACAATTTTTTTTCTTCATTTTTTCTTCATTTTTTTTTCTTTTTTGGCTTTTCAATGATCATAAAATTGAAAACAGACCACCTAATTCGTCACCATGACGAATTAAATTTCTAGTTATTTATTTTTATTTCTTCCCGTTTTTTGTGAACAGGATAACTCAAGATCAGTTTAGTCAATTTCCTTCAATTTTGGCAGAGTCATAAGTCATTGCCATAAGACGTTCCAGTAACATTTTCAAGGTCATCAAGTCATCGTGACGTCATCCAGGCGCCATTTTGTGAAATCACATTATCCATCATATCTTCATGATGCATAAGCAAAGGTCATTCATATTCATATCACATATACTTCAGGTCAAGGGTCAACAAGTCATGTCATCAAAGGTCACATAAAGGTCATGACGCGCACGTACGCGCGCGTTAAAATTTTAAAATGCTCAAAATCACTTAACTATTAAAGGAGAGTACGAATCAGGTCATTTTAAGCATTTCAAAATTTTCCGTCCGTAAGTGTCCCCGCGCGCGTTGCGCGCGCTCACAACGCGCGTAAAAGGTCAAATTCAAAATTTTTACATGATTTAGCTTCCTCTTACCTTAAATGACAATTTACATTAATTTCAGTCACTCTTGACCTTTCATAAGGCTGTGAGCGCGCGTCAAAGATCAAAATCCGCGCGTGCTGCTATGGGCAATATAATGCAAATTTGATCAAAAACATGCCATTTTAAAAATCAAAATAGCTCTTCAGATAGTTCATTCACCCCAACTTTTATATCATGGTTAGAAAAAGCATGAGTTGGCGATATGATTTCATGTTTTATTTGACCCTCAATTAACTCATGACGTCATCATAATGGCCTCCGAACTCAAAATTTCAATTTGCATATTATGACGTCAGCAGATTTTTGGAAAATTGATTGTATCTCTGTAAATATTAATCAATTTTCTTTCAAATTTTGATATGTTCTACCTTAGAATATTCTCTACAAATAAAGTCACGACGTATTTTTCATTTTGACAAAGGCATCATGGCGTATTTTTGCGATTAAAGGAGGCATGTCAATTTTTCACATTTTGCGTGTATTCTCTATGGGACATGACTTTTTCTCAAAACTGGATTCTACATTCTCGTCTTTCGTGAGCAATATCTCCGTCGTTTTATCTTTGTTTACGCTGAGCTTTGAGTATGTTGTAGCTGAGACAATAAGCTATCACAAGTGTGCCCTTTATTTTTCGATCAGATGCCGGGATCATGCTCATATCTCACTTGCAAAGAGGGATTTGAGAATTTCATTTTCCGTTTACGTGTATTCTCTATGGGAAATGTTTCGGTATATCGGTAACGCACTTGACTTCCGACCTCGAGGTCCCTGGTTCGAGTCCGGGCGTCTCCAACAATTTTTTTTCTTCATTTTTTCTTCATTTTTTTTTTCTTTTTTGGCTTTTCAATGATCATAAAATTGAAAACAGACCACCTAATTCGTCACCATGACGAATTAAATTTCTAGTTATTATTATTATGATGCCTTTGAGTCATGTATAGAGACTTCATTGAATGCATATTAAGATACATGTAAATGATATTTGTATGGGTTTTATGTTGTTGTTGAATTCGAGTATAGCTTATTACTTTATCAGTATTTTATCACCTTAACATTGTCCTGAACATGTGACTGAAGAGCATGAATTAAATTTTAACAAAGTGATGGTGGTCTGAGCGATTCGATTTAAGTTAATTTGATATGATCAAAACCGTCCCAAATCTGCGCATGTGCAATAAGTTAAAACCAACGAACATAACCAACCCTGAAGAAGTGACCGAGGATTACAGGATCTATCATCAGATTCTATTTTGTTCTTTTTTGTTATTTTACAATACTTCTGATTCAGTCATGCATGTTAGAAAGTCATATTTTTATGTTATTGGTTGCTGGTGCAATACAAAAATAAAGAATTACAATATTTTTTTGCTTACAATAATCAAATGTACAGGTTATAAGCATTTGTATCTATTTAATGTATTATTGCAAGTCTTTAAGGAAATCATAGTAATATATTTGCTCCAAATGACTCATCACAGTTAAAAACTGAAACATTAACAATAGACCATATTTCAACACTGACAGAGGGTGACAGACGGGTAACCTTTTGAATACAGGCACATGTTGATCACATGATATATTTTTCTTATTGTTCTCCTCCATTCGCTTCGCATTTGTCAATGTCGTTGGGCGTGACAGGAGTAGTTGATTTCAGAATGTGCTGCATTGTGCAGATCTATATCTAAGTCAATATTTGTGTGTCTTCTTCAAAGTTCAACCGCAATTGCATTTACAGACACACGCTCTATTGGAATGGAGAAATTGATTTGTTGGGGGTGTTCATTACATTTACAGGTATAGGATACTCACAGGGGTTTTAAAGACTGAAATTATTAAGTAGTTCTGATTTTAGAAAAGAGATTGTAATTCAAGAGAAAAGGAAAGAGAATGAAGAAGAACAAGAAGAACAAGAAAAAAAAAGTAAAAGGAAAAGAAGAGGGAGGGAGAGAGAGATACCTACATTATGACTATTCGCATAAATATATAGACAGCGGCAGACAGGCAGCCAGTTAAATAGGCGAACAGAGAGAGAGAGAGAGAGAGAGAGTGAAAGAGAGAGAGAGAGAGAAAACATAAATCATCCTTCAAAATCATAGAAAAGATTAAAAGATCAAATATGTATTTATTGCTTTACCAAAACAAATTACAATTGTAGAAAGAAAGAAAAGCTTTCAAGGCAGATATAAACAAAAATAAATATAAAAAACAAAACTATAGATCTGTATTCCAGTCACAGTGGTGTACCCAGGTCATTCAATATACCGTGTGAGTCAAAAAAAAGTTTACACCTAGAAAATTGCTAATTATTTTTAAAATCATCTATGAACAGTAAATTATTATACATCTTATGAAAGAGTGTTTTATCCCAAATCATTTGGTACCATTTTTGTGTGGTATGTGTTCACGCTTGGAAAAACAGGTGGCATTGTTTGCGAGAGTGCAAAAATCGACTTGCCGCAAAGTGATGCCTTCAGTATGTATTATGTTGGGATTAGCGGAGTGAGAGAATGGATTGAATGTATCAAATGAAATGCATTGCATATGTTTTTTGCAAAGGGCAAAGTCACACACACCCACACACACGCGCACAAATGTTCGTTGATATTTGATATTTGATATGTGTGGCATGATTAATTTTGTTAGGGGTGCTATTTGGATCTGCAAAGACCGAATTAATACCCAAATCCCAATTGTTTTATATAAACATCACACAGGCAACTTTGGCGCAAGTCGATTTTTGCACTCTCGCAAACAATGTCTCCTGTTCATCCAAGCGTGAACACATACCACACAAAAATGGTACCAAATGATTTGGGATAAAACTCTCTTTAATTAGACATATAACAGTTTAATGTTCATCAATGACTTTTTTAATAATTAGCAATTTTCTAGGTGTAAACTTTTTTTTGACTCACACTGTAGAGAGCCTCTCAGTTGTTACAGCAGAATATTAACAATATAAAACTGTGTTTACATAGACAGTAGGCAAACAAAATATGAATAGGTTCAGATTGTGACCACAACTTTATTGATTTTTGTTATTATCTCAAATTTCTTTCCCCTTTTCCCTCTTTTCCTTGTTTATGGCAATGGTATTTTCTTTCCTGTTTTGATTTGTTGTCGGTACTCCTTGACAGTCATGCTTTGTTGAGTGCTAATTGCTTCTCAGGATTCGCTTGGGTATTTATTGATAATTAATGCTATTCTATACCTTTAGGGAATGTGTATAGTTTTTGAGATATATGTGTTGTTGGTATATAGGCTATGCAAACTTTATTCAGGAAATAACAATATACTTTACATACTGTATATACATGTAGGTATGAATTTGTAGCTATTTCTATTAACACATCAAACAAATTTTGATATTATGAATTTTGAAAAATTGCAACAAGGATGAAAACACTTTGCAAAATGTATACCTGCAAAACAAGTATAGTCCAGTCAAACTATAATAATCTTGAAAAGTGAGAACAACAAGACTTATTTTGAAATCAGATGCATTGTGTAAACAGAATTTTGGAGAGTTTTTGTGTGATGTTACAGAGTGAAAGGTCAGTGAGTATACATGCATGTAGGGTATTTCTTCTTCTGTTCTAGCAGATGGGCATCATGGTGTTTTTGAGAAGCATCTTCTGGCTGAAGCAGATTTATTTCCATGACTAATTGAATACAATATAAATATTGTATTCATGTAAACCAACAGTCCCAAATTATTGTATGTGTTTTCCAGTAGACTGTCACAGGAATGGCATACCTGCCAACCCTACCAAATAATCCAGAATATTCAGATTTTCTGGATTTTTAGGAATTTTTAAAAAAAAGCAGCAAATTTCTATTCCCTTTTTGGTACAGATTTACCGCGTATTGCCAGTTACACTGCCGCTGCAAGTGCGATTTCTTATTTTTTAAGGCATACTGTGCTGAAAATTCCTAATTCTTATTTTCAAATGTTGGTTTCCATTTACTGTACCACTTCTTTCTGACCTACCTGACACACTTCAATCTGACACACTTTTTTCCTATTCATTTTCTACACAGAGGCATTTTCAAGAGCCATGATCTGTGATTGGCTTTTTTGCTAGTGAATATTCATGATTATGCAAATTATTAAGATCGCAAGCAAAGTTCATATCCTTTGTTTTGGTCTTGCGAAAAATACGATCAACTTTTCAAAAAGTTCCTGAAAATGACACTTTGAGCGAGAAAATTTTATAATGAGTCAGCTTTGTAATTCCTGAGGTATGCATGTTGATTTGGTAATATTGAAATGTTATGAAACGGACGTATATTTGTTCTCAGGACCTTGTTTTGAGGGGGTAACGGGGTTGATTTTTCCCCCAATGACGGTGATCGCAGCTATATGTTACTGCACGACTGCTAGCCACGGCTGTCGGGCCGGAGCCGCTCCGCGCCACGGTCAGCTGATCGGCCTGCTGGGGCCTAATCATGCAACATGTGTCTGCACAGGACTTGTTTGTAGCATCAGAATTAGAAGTTCAGCCGTAGGTCTAGGCCTACATTAGTAGAAGTTGTACAGTGTTTCTGCACATGGTAATGTAGGCCTGTAGAGCTACGGCTGAACTTCTAATTCTGATGCTACAAACAAGTCCTATGCAGACACAATCATGTTCATGATGTTGCATGATTAGGCCCCAGCAGGTCGATCAGCTGACCATGGCGCGGAGCGGCTCCGGCCCGACAGCCGTGGCTAGCAGTCGTGCAGTAACATATGCGATCTCCGCCATTGGGGGAAAAATCAACCCCGTTACCCCCCTCAAAACATGGTCCTGAGAACAAATATACGTCCGTTTCATAACATTTCAATATTACCAAATCAACATGCATACCTCAGGAATTACAAAGCTGACTCATTATAAAATTTTCTCGCTCAAAGTGTCATTTTCAGGAACTTTTTGAAAAGTTGATCGTATTTTTCGCAAGACCAAAACAAAGGATATGAACTTTGCTTGCGATCTTAATAATTTGCATAATCATGAATATTCACTAGCAAAAAAGCCAATCACAGATCATGGCTCTTGAAAATGCCTCTGTGTAGAAAATGAATAGGAAAAAAGTGTGTCAGATTGAAGTGTGTCAGGTAGGTCAGAAAGAAGTGGTACAGTAAATGGAAACACCCGCAGGTATGGAATCATGACCATTACGATTCATTGCTTGCATTCGATGATGTAGGCTTACGGTGGAGATGCAATCCTTCGCTGGAATAGCAATCCCAATCCCAAATGATTTATTAATGCATATGAAAACCTCAGGCCGTATCAAGATATATCATGTCTAAATCGCATTGAGAAATGATTGTACTATAAACAAGACTCCTTCCTCATTTTCTCTACTTATTTGGAAGGCTTTCCTTTTTTTACATTCGTTTGTCTGTTGAGAGCCAGAAGGGTGTTAACTCTGTGTAAAAGTATGGGAGTTAATTTTGGTCTGGCTCTGAATGGACAATAAGTGAGTTTCTCTAATTTTTTTCCTTGAATTTCACTCACAAAATTGGTCTTTTCATTGATATGAGACAAAAGGCAAGAAAGAATTCATCTGTTCTTCGTATCAACACTAGTGTGGCTAGAAGGGATTAGACCACACAGCGAGGTCACTGACAGGTGCCTATCTCATCAACTCAGCTCTCAAATAACATAATAAATAGAGGATCATGGGGGACCAACAGGCACCTATTGGGGAAGTTTTCTATATAGAGGGAGCTACAAGTAGGACAGTGGGGCTTTAAATGATGCTGTTCAAGAAATACAAGATAATGGATGTTTCATGTTCTGACCTTAATCACTGCACAGGCTTATCATTCATTGTCTGATTATCTGGTGTTGCCGTTTGCTTAATATGAATGTTTTATTCACGATTTCCTGACTTTTGCTCACAACATGTTATTTGTCAAACAGTATTTTCCTAACAGTATCTTCCTTTTTGCTCATGCAAATTCAAATTCACTACCTCCCAAGCTAGATTGGTGGAGCATAATTCAGTGAAAACACCCCTATTAACTTCTCCTCCATCACCACAGCAGCTTATGTCTGGGAGAAATCTAACCCAGAAGTTATTCCAATTTTATGAGGGTGAGCCGAGTCGAGCTCCCTGATTAAAATCTGTTTTCTCATTTAATTCACTGACCATGGTATAGATAGCCATCCGGCTTACCATAGTTCTGATTGCTCTGCAGGAGTTGATAGGAGAGGAAGATGCAATCTCCCACCTCCCCGGATGCTGGAATGCAAATGAACTGCTGGTGTAAAATATCTGTGCTTTACCTTTCCTATGCCACATTTGGGAGCAGTGATTCATTCACTTTATTCTAAACTGTTGAGGGTTCAAATCTCTGCCAAATGCTTGTGTCCGTAGACAAGGCGTTTTATGTGCAATTGACTCTCTTCACCCAGGTGTTAAATGAGTACCTAGCATTATGTAATCCTTGTAATGCACTATGCAATGATAGTGATCGATGCTGGAACTAAAGCTAGGGCAGTAATATCCAAACTGTTTTAGATGTGCATAAGGATGTTTTGATGTAATATGCTCTAGATACAATATTGTTTTATTATTATGGTTGTTATCTTTTAATAGAATGTTGTACTCGTTGAGGCCTTTTGGTTGGATGAAGAACATCTTTTTTGTCTGGAAGAAAACCAGTACAACTCCTCTCATTTCTCTGGATACAGAGTCCCTTTCCTTGGATGATATCAGTGCCCTATTTAAAAGTGATACAAATAAGTTGAATATACAGTTTCATATTTTGTAGGTATTTAAGAATAATGTTTGTAAATGAATATAAGAATCTTGAAAAGAACCAAGAATCAACAGTGTAAAGATCTACATGATTCATCTTAAAAAATATCAGAATTCCATTGTAAGATTATTTTATTTGTTAACTCCTTCTTGTGGTTGTTTAGGTTATAGAATCTACCTACATGTATTTTACAAAAGCACTTTAAAGGTTTGATCCATGAATGTATATTCCACAATGAATCATCCGTCAGTTTTAATGAGCGCAAGTATGATAATACCTCAACCTGCATTTTAGCTTAACATTAAAACAGATGCATTGAAGCGTATGTGGCCCGAATGAATGTTTCAACCAGTGCGTTGCTAGAGGGTGTGATGGCCTGCGTACTGTACGTATACCGAAAATGCTTCTCACTCTCCCATTCTTCATTTATCCAGTGGTTGACACGTTTAGCTCCGGGGCATGTCTAGATGTGTGGGAGATTGTCAACACTGCATGGCCCACTTCACATATGAAATAGCTTAATGGTACTAGATGGTTGGGATATAGTCAACGCTATCCCACTTCAGATGTAACAGTTACAGCTCAGTAGTACATGTACGAGATGGTTGGGAGATAGTCAACACCCCCCCCCCCCCTCAGTGTTATGTAGGGTACGTGTATTCATGTTCCCTCCCTTTAAAAGCACCCCCTAAGTCCGTTGTGTAAAGTCAATACAGGCTGATTTTGAAAAGAACCCCTTTACCAGAGATTTTGGGAACATGAATGCAGTCCCTCCGTTCCCGGAGTCCACACTGACCCCTTCAAATATGAAAGTCATCTTCTTTAGCTCACTGATGCAAAGTATGTCTACATGTGTGGGATATACTCAATTTCAACCTATTTCTCATGAATATTCATAAGCTAAAGCTTTTTGATACCAATTTATCTGATTCTATGTGGATTAATGAACATGAACTCTACATTGATATGATAACTTCTCTAAAGGAAATGTGTATCACCGCCTCATTCAGTGTACATGTATGTAGATTGTAAAATCAATGGTTGAGTATATTTACATCTAAGGAAGATATTCTTTACTGAACCATAGGTGTTAATTATCATTAGTAGCTTATTGGTATGAACATGTCCAGTTCTGCTGTTCTGTGAAAGATACTGCACCGTTCTATATTGAAGCAGAAGCTTAAGGGTGATATTACATGTATGTGTTAACTTATATAATTATACACAGATTAACCTTGCTCATGGTCATGACATTCTACCTGGCATACAATGAAGTACTGTACGTGATGTCTGAATATTTTCCTACAGCTTGTTAATTTGTTTTTCATGAGGCAGTACATATTAATCCAGAGAGGCCTATTGTTAGGGAGCTGTTTGGGGGACATGTTATTGTTATAATAGTTGTTATAATGGTTAATTCATAAAGAGCCTTCTATGATTCATATTCCTTTCATTGTGAATATATATGTCATGATGCTAGTAGACATGAGGGGGAAATCCAGAGTCTGAGTCTCTGGGGGAGAGGACCTTTCCTGGCCCACAGGAAGTATTATCACAATTATGTTATTGATGTTATTAATGTATACATAAAATTACAAAAAAACATTATTGCCATGCCCTTTTTTCACAAAGCAGTACATATTAATGCAGAGGGGCCTATTGTATGAGAGCAGTGTAGAAGACATGTTATTTGTATTGTTTTTTTTCCTTCTTATTGTGTGATGAGCCTCCTATATTTCATGTTCTTTTCATTTTGAATGTTCATGTCATGATGATAATAGATATGGGGCATTCCCTAGTCTGACTCTGTGGGGGAGACAATCTTTCCTGCCCAACAGGAAGTATTAGCATAGATAATAATAGTTATTTGCTGCTCTCGTGACTTTTATTTATATTATTGTCTGCCAAAATATATCAGCATGGCTTGATAAAAAAATCCTGCTTTTACCCCCCCCCCCCCCTTCATTTAGACTTAATTTGATGATAATAGTTTTTTTTTTCTTAGGTGCTTAATAAACAAGCATGGTGTTTCCTTTTGTAGCAGTCAATTACAATAAACACTAAAAAGAAAAAAAAGAGTGGTCAAAAATTTACAATAAGGTAAAACCAAGATGACCAACATTGAATATTTCAAAGAGTCACAAAAAGTGCTGTTAAGGTACCGTAAACATTACAAGAGCTTTTACAAAAATGAGTGAATTCTAAAATGGATATGCCGCCACTTCAGCTATCTGCACAACAGCTCCGAGCAAAAGCTTTTATGACTATTAGATTAACAAAGATATTTCTCTCTTTGCTTCTGGTAATGACAAATTGAATGATGAGAAAAAGGAAAGACAAAGGAAAGACCGTGATAATTGCTTGTCTTGCCTGTGGCTCAATGTGTAGAGGCCAATGAAGTGATGATGATAGTGTTTTTAGTACAAATACATGCCCTCATTAAAAGTGAACCATGGCTGCTACCTCCTCACCTACAAGGGTACGTAGGAGGTAATTCTTCTAGTGTCCATGACATTTTGTTTTACATGTTTATACCTTCTGCAATGATAATATAAAAATATAATTGTGGCATAACCCCCGCCCCCCCTCCCCCCCTCCCCCCCCCCTCCCCCTCCCCCCCCCTCACCAATCTAGGCAGAGAGCTCAGTGTTGAAAAGTCAGTTTTAAAGGGTAACTAAACAGGTTATTGTCACATTCGTCAGTAGCTGCAATGGGACAAAGATGTTAAGATCTACTCAATTTCCGGAACACAGAGACAGATGCCTGGATAGGTTTCCTTCTGCCCCTGGTTGTGTCGTCTGCTTAGAACCAGAAGGGTGTTAACTGTGACTTAATGTCTTTATTGATCTCAACAAGTGATAATGATCTTGATTCTTTCTTAACGATAATAACTCCGTGAACTCCAAATTCACCACCTCCTTGCTCAAGAATATCTCCTCTTCTTTTAATTTTCAGAACAGACAACGAGCCAGGTGAAGATGAGACCAAGATCTCGCTCAAAGGTCCACTTTCCTGAGGATGTCACAGATCATTCTGAGATCCTGATCTCAAGAGAGATTGATAGCTCCATCGATGTCAACGTAGGATTCCTTCAGACGGATCATCGATATCAAATCAGGTACGGTACAAACGACCAATCAGTCGACTCCATCCAGAGACACAATTCTAAAAATGTCCCCTCATAAGACGGGGGGAAAGAGTTTATAACAGTTTCTCTGTGGTTTTGGGTGTAAGATTTAAAAGGCAGCCTATGTTTTTAAGATCTGTTTGCTTGTCTTTAACCTTTTGTCTACTGAATTCTCTCATTTCCATAGACTTAATACAGGAATCATCCAGCACCAGTAGACAATGGGTTAAGAGTATGGTTCATTTCCATTAAATTGGGACTTAAAATGAAGGGGGGGGGGGGGAAGAACCGACTGGTAGAGGGACAATATATTCTTCTCTGTTATACCCTTGTGCTCTTTTACATATTAGAAGCATACCACTACAAGTTAATCTCGAGGATAAACTACAAGCCCAATATTAATTCTGGTAAGGTCTCAAATACTTCCTTAAAAGATTTGTTTCCAAAATATCTTTGATTTCTTATATTGTTTTACATGTGCTGCTTTAACTTTATTCTGTATAGCCTTTTCCATCAGAATCTGATATAATTTGACAGCATACATTTAATCTTTGTGTGATCACCCCAGGGAAAAAAATACACGGGGGCTCGGGGCGAAGTAGCCCCCAAAATGGCCAAAAGAGCCCCCAAAAGTCTTAAAAGAGCCCCCAAATTTTGCATAGAGTTCAATGCAAAACAAATTAAAGAGTGTTATTTTCATGCAAGCAAGCTTGAAAAGTAGCCCCCAACATTTTTAAAGTAATTTTTTCCCTGGATCGCCCTTGCTCTCTCCAGATTTACTGTAGGAGATTCATTAAAGGGAGATGTCATTGCCAAAGAGAATTCTAGTACCATCATCCAATCAGTGGAAGCACATGCAAGACCAGACGGTAAGTAGCTATCTTATGCATTTTCCAATGTTGGTATTAAAGGCCGAATAAAAAACAAAACATGTTTTAATAGCGTCCTGCCTTTTTGAAAAATTGGAAGGAGGATCGAGGCCCCCTTTTTTTTTCTTTCTTTCTTTTTCAAAATGGCCACTCAGAATGGCAGCAAGGTACATTTTCCCTGACAGTCGGGCTATTTTTCAAGATCATTTTAGCAGTGTTTTTCATGTTTTTTTTTCTTTAAAATAAAAAATAAAAAAATTTAAAAAAAGGAGGCGGCCTACAAAAAGGAAGTGGGCGGGGACGCTAAACATGAATATTTGTTTACATGGCCTAAATTGTCTGTTTGGAGGGCATTAACTTGTGTACATTAATACAGAGTTAACCCCCTTCTGGCTCTGAACAGATGATATGCTATATACTGCATGTGGAGATTCTTGGCCTACGATTGGTCTAAACTGCAGGCTTCAAATTCGCTATTGACTGCTGGGCAGTATAGCGAAAAATATTGACCGGGCATACAATGCCAGGACACAATGGTTGTGTGAATTTAAGAGTGCATGGATACACGTAGTGAGACTCGTGTGATACTCCTCATAGTCGGGTACATTGCACACTGCTTACCAATAAATACATTTTTGACAGGCATATTTTTTTAGCGGGTCTCTTTTTGAGAATTGCCTTGAGGGATGCAGTATATAACACAAATATCAACTGCTTATTTTCTGGTCATGGTTTAAGCTAATAGGTCCTGGGTGAACTCCAGACTGTACTTTGCTCATCCACTTAGTCTTGAGCCACAGTGCAGTTTCTAGATCACCTTGGGCAATAGTTCCCCTCAAAGCAGTCAATATTTGTTTACTACTGGCTTCTCTGGGTGAAAATTGTTTGCCTTCTCTTAGTGTAAAGATATGCTACATTTGTTTTGTAATGATAGTGAAAATAACAATTGTAGTGTTTCTATTTTGATGCTGGGCTTATTGTCCATGTGAGAGCATTCCAGCAAGTTCAAGTTGTCATCTTAAAGCCACACACATGTTAATCCAACCTCAGTGATGTTCCTATCCTACTATGTACCCATTTTTTTTTTTACTTGGTTGGAGACAAGATGGAAGGAAGATAAAATGCCATGCTTAAGGTCTTGAGTGCAATGCAGAGGCTAGAACCTTTCAGCTTCTGTCTCCTTTTTTACTTGTGTCACCTCTGAAATGCTCAATTTCTTTGTCTGCTCACAAATTACAGTTGATGTTACATGGCGCTTTTGAATGCAGACTGTAAAATTGAATTTGATGCCTGCACGTACATGTAAATCCTATCAAACGCCAGAATGCTCTTTGGAATAAAATTACCCTATTCTCTGGGTACGTACCATCCGATGCTGAGAGGCCTCTTGATGTGAAATCCATGCTTGATATGAAGCGCTCTTCCAATTATACCTCTCTTCAACATGAAACATAGCACATGAATGGGTTGCATAGCAACGAGGAGACGACGTCGCCTAGCCCTCGTTTGGCAGAAATTGGTTGGCAGGTGTCATTTTCAGCTGAAACAAGCACCCTTGTCTCAATCATGATGAACTGTTCATCATGCCTCACACTGCCATTCAACCTTGTGGTCTATTTCTTATCCATTGCATGAAGCATTACAGGAGACACATACAGAGAGATTGAGGAAATGATTGTGGCAGCATGGAATTTCGAACAATCAATTGACCAGAAAATTGAGATATTTTGTGCTTTAAACTAAATCCACACTGTCCTACTTGTAGCTACTTGCTACCTCTATAGAAAAAACAATGCCTAATCGGTGACCATTGGTCCCCCATGATGCTCTTTTTTTAATATTAATTGAGAGCTGAGTTGATGAGATAACCACCTGTCTAGTGATCTTGCAGTGTGGTCTAAACCCTCCTATAAACTAGTACATATAAGCTTTAAACACCTTGCTAGTGCTGAATATCAAATGCAGATTTAAAGAAGACCTAATAGATGTTCTTATATCTTTCAGTACATCTTATGCTCACTAAGCCTTGAGTTCGTAAACTGCCTAAAAAAAATAAGCTAAGCTTTGTGGATTTTCCCATTCAGACCAGTGGGTACCTTTGGGGCAGGGGTGGGGGGGAAATGCGATTTGCAGCTATGTTTTCTTTTAGACTCTTACCATCAAGAGCAAGCATGTTAGGCTATTTACCGCATTATGTCCAGGGCCTTTATTCTCTCCCCTTTTGTTGTTTTAAGTTTGAAAAGTTTAATAATTCATTCTAGTATCCTGTTGATTACATCCAAGTTTGTAGCTTATACTGTAGTTGGTTTTGTTTGGAGGTATTCACGATTCCTGAACCTATGGATGTAAAATCCCAGTCCTACATCTATGAGCTCCCAGTGAAGTATTGTCTCTCACTCACACACACAGCTTGGGGTGACAGAATGTTCTATTTCTCTGGACTAAGATGTGGCATAGCTTTCCACAAATTATTGATAGTGCTAAGTCTTTGACAACTTCATGTCAGCCCTCAAGACTAACTTGTTTCTAGCTACGATATCATCTCCGAAAAAAAATGCTAACATATACAGAATAGTTGAAAATAAACTTTCTAAATAAAGTTTTTTTGAGACACTATAGATCGAGTCGTTGAGCACAAAGTAGATGGGAATACGGGCACTATACAAGAAGCCATCATCATCACATCATCATTATCAACATCATCATCCTCGTTATCATCATCATCATAACCTTCACCATCATCGCCAACATCATCATCATCATCGTCACCAACATCATCTTCACCATCACCAATACCTTTATCATTATCACCATCATCACCAACATCATCATCATCATCATCACCATCATCATCATCATTAACATTAACATCATCTTTATCATTATCACCTTCATCATCAACATCATCATCATCATCATTATCATCATCATTATCATCATCTTCATCAACATCATCATGATCATCATCATCGTCACCATCTTTATCATTATCACCAACATCATCGTTATCATAATCATCATAAAATGACATTTTCAGATTGACTTAAGCTGTATATTTCCCATAGTATTCATTAAAGGTTTCTTACCCGTGTGATTCACACTCTTTTGTTTGTTTGCCTCATGATTATCTGGATTGAGTGATAATCCATCTATCTTTGCAAAAACAGATTTATTTCCTCTTTATTCCCACCTTGTATTATGTTTCAAAGCTCCTAAGAATCTTATCCCCAGCTCCAATTTTAAACACGTCTTTCATGAAACCTGAGCATTCTCATGAAAACAAGATGTGCTTAGCAGAAAGGCTGTGGTGGGCGTTAAGGTTGTAGGAGGTTGAAGTTTTAATAGCAGCTTGTCACCAAAGCATAACATTAGCATGAAACTAGGATCTTCATGACAGACATTAGGCAGCTTTTAATCAGATCTTTCTTTGAAGACTTACACTAAGGATTTCCATTTGGAATGCATCACGATTCACTCAAATACTAGACTTGGTGGATTCTACCGATGAATGTTTGTGCAAATCTTGCATACAGCAGAACTGATGGCTCACCAAGAAATTACTAGGAACTTGCTACAAGAAATCAAAAACAGATTTTGTGCGATAGATGTGTTTTTATTATCATTATCATTATCATGGGAATGATTTCTCTATACAAAAATAAAAGCAAACCTTTTCATATAGCCTAACATGAACATTATGTAGTGCATGAAAAGTCATTAATTATTATGAGTAATTCTCTAAGGCAAGCATAAGTCTTCAATATCTTTTATGAAATCATCAGAATTCCCTCTTCTCATTTTGCAGGAAACATGAATATTCATCCCCTGTCCACACACAACATTTTCTGTGATTAGGGGTGATTAGCTATACCGTTTCGCGAAAGTTATACAGTTTCGCGATAGTTATACGATGAAATTGTGTGTGTGGACGCTCACTAACGATACGTTGTATAACGAAACGCAGGTTTGGGCATCGTTTCGAACTAGAACTCAATAAAGAATCACGCCTAATCACGGAAGGTGTTGTGTGTGGACGTAACTAGTGTAACTAGTGTAACTAACTTGGCGGGGCTTAACGTGACCTCGCGCAAAAGGAGACCTAGCTGACCTCTCATTTCCACTTCCATTTCATGATCGCAGTAGCAAACTGCGCACCTATACGACATTTCGCTGTAGAGTTTCAGGATTACTTTCTTCTGTGTGTGGACATCCTGGAATTTATACGATGATTATTTATACAACGTTTCTTGTGTGTGGACACTCTGAAATTTATACGATGATTCTTTATACGACGTTTGGTTATAGAGTTTCGGGATAAATTGTTTTGTGTGTGGACACGCTGATAATATCTTTGCACTATGATGAAACAGCACTAGCAACAGGGAAGCAGGTAGAGGAAGAGTCTGTCTTTCAGTTTTAAGAGCCATAAGGGCATTAACTTTGTGTTAAAGTTCATGAGATAATGCCCCTCTGGCTCCACACAGACAATATTGTTATCTCAATACCCTTGAAGAGTCCATTAAAGATGGCTACTTAATAATGAATTCATCAGTTGTACGCTGTTTCTTTCCAATCTATTCCATCTTTCCGTTGCTTGTTGGGTCTCATTTCTTATTTATTTCTATCTCAAGGCAAACTAAATCATTCCACAGATGAACAAGTCTGTCAGCAGACAAAGGATTTAGATAAACTATAGCGTTAGCTGAAATAAGTTATGTAACATTTGATAATAATGCATCTTGGGGAGTTGGTTCATTAGCCCACCATTCTGTGCGTCTAGCTAATAATAGCCCATGCTTGGAGCTGTTTTTATCATCGTTATGATTATAATTGATGTTTACTGATTCTAGCTAGCATCCCAAGGCAGGTGATCTGAGCTCCATGTAATCCATCATGCTCTCCAAGATAATGCAATATTTTTCAGGCAATTTTATACCTAATCTTCCCTTGGGAATGATGTGAAAATAGCACATTGCTTCTTGAAGTTTGAAGTATTTGTGCAATATATGTAATATATGTTTCCTTTGAATTAAATCTGAGACAGTATGAAATAGCAAAGGCTTTATTATTCATATTTTATAACTAATAGTAATTGTTAGTTTTTGAAGCCTTCCTGTTTCTCTAGTTTCTTATTTTCATAATATAATTTGGACTTTCAAGATTCAAAACAAAGAAAGGAAAATTGAAACTAAGAAATAAAAACTCACGTTTAATTTGAGTTCAATTTAGTTGTTGCAATTTTACAGTACTTTTAAAGGAATATTATAAATTCTTGATGTACTTGTATGTATCTGTCTCAGGAAGATTTATCTGTCTAATTCTTAGTTTAAATGTTAGTACAACATTTAGATTCAAGATTCAAGATTCAAGATTCAAGATAATTTATTGTCTGATTTAAAAAAATACAGAAATTCGTCCTCCACTGGCAAGTGACGTACATATACAAACAACATAAACAATATATAAATAAATTCAAGGATACCAAGAAAATAGAACAATAATAATAATAATAATAGCAATAATAGCAGTAACAAAACTGACATCTAAACTTGAAAACTGGCATTTAAAAATGAATCTCGATAATGCACAGAATGCATGGAATAAATGAATTTAAAAGTGCTCTGAAACATTCACCCCTTCTCTCCCAGAAAAGGGGTATGAGGAAAGAACAGAGAAAAGAACAAATGAGAGAGAGAGAGGGAGGAGTCGCATGGAGTAGAACAGAAAGGAAATGTGAGGGAGAAAGAGAAGGAGGGAGAAGGAGGATTAATGAGAGGGTAGAGTAAATGAACACATTTCTACTCCTCAAGCACATTTTGTAAACAATCTCTTAATAGTTTATCCATTACTTTCTTCTCTCAATATCACTTCCTTGAAAGTTGAACGCTCTCTTGAAACAGAAAAATTCACTCCATTTGAAAGCTGCTAATCTGAGGTAAATCCCAGGATAGGTTACTCAAGATTGGATATGATTGTCACTTCAATCCATTGGAATTGAAGCTTGATTTTAGAGAAAGAGGAAATTATCATGGCTCTTTGACAAATACCACAATATAATCTTGTAACAAAGGAGAATTGAGAGAATTGAAGAATTAAAAGGATTTAACTGTTTTATTTTTTCTTCCAATATATCATTGGGAGAGAGGGTGGGATTGCCAATCCGAATACCTATTTGTTTGAAACTCATCTTATATATATCTCTCTTGGCCTTATTCAGTATTTAAAAAAAAAATCATATTTTCTCTCTCTCTTTTTCAAGTTCCTCCCCTCAATCCTCTAAAAATTTCCAAAATTTCCATAGCTTTATGATGAATATCTCTCTAACAAACAAGTCCATCGGCATCCATTGAATCACTTAACTTACTCCATATATTGTAATCAACTTCATATTTGTTTGGGGTCATAAACTATCTATGAAAATATGATTGGAGATCTGCAATTATTCCACAATACTCCCCTTACATGAAGGGCAGGGTCAGTGAAATATGGTTCATACCTTCACATACTCTATGTCATGCCTCTGCCAAATTGTTATCAAGTATCCTAGGTTATTTTTAGAGCACAATATATGTAATATAATCTGAATTCTCTGAGAGTTACTTTTTGCAGTGGATATTGTTGACACTCTTTGTTGTTGTTGTTATTGTTGTTGTTTTTTAGTGGGGGATGTAGGGGGATATAATTTTTAGTGACCGTACAAATGTTCATTAAGTTTACTTATTTATAGCAAACCAAAACCCATTCTGTTTGGTGATGTTGCAACTTGCGAAGTAAAGAGTATATTTTCAGATTTATTTCATTGAAAGTCATATTTCATTTTAAAGTTCACATTTAAATATAAATAAATTGAGCATAACCAAGCGGTAGAATTAAAACCACTCCCAGTTAAATGGATTGTATCCTTCACTGATTTACAAGGTTTGCAGTAACTCCTGCATTTTCTCCTTTTTGCATGAACCACTTTAGTTTTGATGGTTTAGTCGTAAGAATTGATGAGTGAAATACAAATGTCTCAATGAAGTAAAACAAGTTTTTATCGGTGTGTTGGCTCAGTCAGTAGAGCCTCACAACCGGGAGGTCGTGGGTTGGAACCCCGGCCGCGTCATACTAAAAGACGGGAGTTGCTGCTACCTTGTTTGGCGTTCAACATTAAGGGATAGAGCAACGTCGATCTGGCGCTGCTCAGTGGCTGCCAGGCTCACGATCAATTGGGCAAAAAGAATTTCCATTTTCGGTTTAACTTAATAAAATTTGGAGTGGACTTTAAAAGATTATTATTATTATTATTATATTAAAGCGGAGTAAAGAAGAAGTAATGAAAAAGAAATGATTATCTCATGCTTCCCACCTGCTCCTTGCCTTACACCTTTACACAGAGTCAATAAGAAGGTTGGTAACTCAGACACCTTTACATGAAGGTCAATATGAAGGGTGTTAAATCAGACACCTTTGCATTGAGTGAATAAGAAGGGTGTTAATTCAGACACCTTTTCATAAAGGTCAATATGAAGGATGTTAACTCAGACACCTGTACATAGAGTGAATATGAAGGGTGTTAACTCAGACACCTTTACAAAGAGTCAATAAGAAGGGTGTTAACTCAGACACCTATACATAGAGTTAATAAGAAGGGTGTTTAATAACTCAGACACCACTACATAGAGGAAATAAGAAGGGTGATAATTAGACACCTTTACATAGAGTCAGTAAGAAGGGTGTTAACTCAGACACCTGTACATAGAGTCAATAAGAAGGGTGTTAAATCAGACACCTATACATAGAGTCAATAAGAAGGGTGTTAACTCAGACACCTGTACATAAGGTCAATAAGAAGGGTGTTAACTCAGACATCTATACATAGAGTCAATAAGAAGGGTGTTAACTCAGACACTTTTACATAGAGTCAATAAGAAGGGTGTTAACTCAGACACCATTACATAGAGTCAATAGGAAGGGTGTTAACTCAGACACTTTTACATAGAGTCAATAAGAAGGGTGTTAACTCAGACACCTTTACATAGAGTCAATAGGAAGGGTGTTAGTTCAGACACCTGTACATAGAGTCAATAAGAAGGGTGTTAACTTAGACACCTTTAAATAGAGTCAATAAGAAGGGTGTTAACTTGGACACCTTTACATAGAGTCAATAAGAAGGGTGTTAACTTAGACACGTTTCCATTGAGTCAATAAGAAGGGTGTTAACTCTGACACCTTTACATAGAGTCAATAAGAAGGGTGTTAACTCAGACACCTTTACATAGAGTCAATAAGAAGGGTGTTAACTCAGACACCTTTACAAAGAGTGAATACCCTTGATGCTCTCTCTAGACGATGTCATATCCTTCCTTCATATAAGCCTCTTTCAAAAGTGCGGTGACAAGTTGACTGCAACTTTCCTCAAAATATGCTGTGGCCAAATGAGGCAACATACGCAGAGGGCAATTAATATTTATGTACTTTATACCACATGCCAATAATCACGAAGTATGCAGATTGGCCTTTATTTAGTGCAAGATTAAGCATTGTATTGCCACGAACTAGCCAATTATAAATGTGTAAAGTGTTTCTTTACCTTTTTTTTATCCTGAGGGGGGGGTTGATCGTGTCTTGTATGAGTGAGGCTTGAGAAGGGAAAGTCCATGCTGGTAATTTATGGACGAAGCTCTCGTGTAAGACATTTAAAGCACTACAGGCTGACATTCTAAATGTGCACAATGTTTTGTCATCTAGATGTGTTTGCGTGGTGTATGCAGGTTTTGGAGTGGACCCATTGGAGTGCAAGGACGAGTGAAAGACAAACAAATTGGTTATTTCTCCAACACTTTAAATAGAAGGTTGAGTTCTGGGAAGAGGTGACAAATAATTTGTGAGCGTTATCATTCTTATTATGCAAGTGTGGAAGAACATCAGATAAGACATGTTCCCTGAAAAGCATGGCTCTTCAAATGCCTTCATATTCTAAATATGCATGTAACATCGTAAAAATCGGGGGGCCGGCTTTTTACACCACGTGTTCGTGTAGTCCCATATACATCTTTCTGTGTACAGTGTTTGTAACTTTGCCAAGACTTGGCCAAATTTCTTATCATTTTGATGATTCCAGAAACTTGCAATACACACAAATTCTTATATGCTAGATGATCAACCTTTTCTGGTCGGTTCCACACCGTTTCTTTCACAATGCAATCGCATGACCAGAACTCAACTTCATCTTTAAGCGCCGCATGCATACACCTCACAAGTGTCTGGTGTGGAAAATGTGAGGCTTAGATGAGATAACTTATAAATATTTCCACAAAATGTGACAGCTCATGAAACTAGTCTTAAATGTTAGAGGTCATTTCCTAAACCAGGAGACTAAAGATACTCTGAATCGAACTACTATTGCAAAACACAAAGTACACATTTCGAGAATTAGGAGGCAGCATATATACAGATGATTTTTACAAGCCATTTTTAAAGTAATGTTCCTGACATGGGGAGTATTAAATGTCATTGTGGTTAGTTTCAGGCCCTAATTTCACACTTGTTTGTTAATCTATGCTAAGCTCCACAGTAGAGGCTTTATATATCACATACCTCAAGCTAATTAATACCTACATGTAGCATCCAGGAATATTCAATCTAAATAGAGACCTTGGTTTATATTGACTGCTTCAGTGGGCATATCTACTACCAGTAATTATCCATAATGAGCAATATTGATTGTCATGGTACAATCCGTCCTTGTTTTCACGAAGTGACGGTAGTGAGGAAAATCGTAACGCAAAGTGAATGCAATTTTTTTTCACTACCGTCACTTCGTGAAAACAGCGACGAATCATTATCGTCATGCATATAATTTTAGGTTGATAGATTACAACTTATGTGTTGGGGGAGAAAAGCGTGGCCTGGGGAAGCATTTTGAGGTATCAAATTCAGAATTCACCTGAAAATAACATTTAAAAAAAATATCCTGTGATAATTTTGGTACATGAAATTTTGAAGACACTTTAGAAGTGACTTTAAAAACTGAAGCAGCAACATTTTAAGATAATATAGAAGTTACTGTGAATACTACAAGAGCAATTTTTTTTTTAATCCATGATGTTTTTTTTTTTTAACTGTAAAAGATTATGAACAAGATTGCCAACATGATATGTTTAGAAGTTGATGTGAGGTGTTAAAATCTAAGGGCAAGCTTTAGCTTTGATTCCACTATGATTACATGCTGTGTACTTATTTCATATCTGCAGTAGATAACTGTATACGAGGCGTTGTGTTGATACACTGTGGGCAGTATTTACTCTCTTTAACATATCATTTTGATAATGACAGCACTATTCCTCTCCTGCTGCTTTACTCTGTTGTCTGTTTTGGATGCAGAAGGGCATTAACTGATATCATTTAAATATCTTCTAGTTTCAAACAGACGATGTGTTGTTTTGTGCCTGGCAGATGGACGCAAAGGGATGTATGGCGAATGGAGGGATATTTCTGCTTAGACATACATATTCTAGAATTAATTTTTTGGCCTTTTGTTGTATGTACATGTACATGTATACTCTACACAACACATACCGGTCTATATATCAGCTAGGTTGTTAACGCAATGAATTATCCTTCTCTGAATTATCATTTTGGACTGTGTATGTGACATCAAAACGGCCATTAGAAAGTATTTTGCCTGAAAATTGGCTTACTAAAGTGAAATACTTAGATGTGATCTGAATATTAAAGTCTTAAGCCATATTTTACTTAGCTATTAAAACTACATGTATGTAAATGCTAAGTAAAATACTGACAACATTCAAGTATTGCATTGAATACAGGTCAAGGTTTTCAGCGAGCAACTTATGGATTGCCACTCACTCCTATGGGAAAATATTCAATCTTACCTGCGGACAATTAGTATCCAGTATCCTCACTAGGATAACTCTAGAAGATCTATCTACTCAATAAATGTAACGCTGGATGAATTCTTACTCCCCGTGGCTTTTGTTTCCAATTAAATTGGAACCTGAGCAGGAAGAAGGAAAAAAAAACAAGAAAACCGAAGAAAAGTACTAACAGTTGAACACAATGGGTATAAAGAGATATGTTACAATTGTAGAATAGGAAAATGCTGATGAAATACATGCCTCTCAGGGTATTTTTTTGTTACCCTATTGCACAAAAATAAGGCTTGGATGTTGATGATAGTGGTAAAGAAGAAAGGAAATTGGAAAATTGAAAGAAAAAAAATATACATGTACATCTCCCAATCATGTAGGGACCCCAGTTTTCATTTTAAAGCCTTTTTACTTTTACTTTGTCAAAATAAATGTCAGTGTTTAAAAAATTTGTAGATTTAAGGTGCCAGATGCAACATTCATACTGTTGAATCCAGCAAAATATTTGTTTGTGACTTTTTAAACATGAATTATATAATGCTACTCCTTGTAAATGGGGATTTAACACTGCATTTTCTAAGAAACTAATTGCTCCTTCTGTCTCACAAGAAAGATTTATATTCTTTTGGAATAGAGAAACACTCCTATCCTGTTATGCCGCTGTCTGGTTTGATAAGCTCCTTGCTTCAGATGGCGCCAAAGGCTATAAGGGTGTCACTGTCAGTTAAGATGTGTTGAATTGAAATGATACACTCGTGTGGTTTTCCTTGAATCATTTGAATTGCAGATCTGATGATCTGATATCCAAGGAGAATCTTACCATTAGACTCCCCCCTGCTCTTTCGCGTGGGTAAAATTGCTTCAAATTTTAAGTCTACGGCCATACCAATTCCATATATTGTATTTTTGCATCAGAAATAGCAATATTACCTAATGTTTTAAGAGTATTCTTGTTTCTATCAGTATGGTATAGTATACTGTGTGAGTCAAAAAAAAGTTTACACCTAGAAAATTGCTAATTATTAAAAAAACCATCTATGAACAGTAAAGTATTATACATCTTATGAAAGAGTGTTTGATCCCAAATCATTTGGTATCATTTTTGTGTGGTATGTGTTCACGCTTAGATGAACATGAGGCATTGTTTGCGAGAGTGCAAAAATCGACTTGCGCCAAAGTGATGCCTACAGCATGTATTATATTGGGATTAGCGGAGTGAGAGAATGAATTGAATGTATCAAATGAAATGCATTGGATATGCTTTTTGCAGAAGCAAATTCACAGACACACACACACACATGCACAAATGTACGTTGATATTTGATATTCGATATTTGATATGTGTGGCATGATTTATTTTGTTAGGGATGTTATTTGGATCTGCAAAGACCGAATTAATACCCAAATCCCAATTGTTTTATTCAAACATCACATAAGCAACTTTGGCGCAAATCGATTTTTGCACTCTCGCAGACAATGCCTCGTGTTCATCCAAGCGTGAACACATACCACACAAAAATGATACCAAATGATTTGGGATAAAACACTCTTTCATAAGATGTATAATCATTTACTGTTCATAGATGATTTTTAAAATAATCAGAAATTTTCTAGGTGTAAACTTTTTTTTGACTCACACTGTAGTGGTTCTCTTTTAAAGTCTGGGTCCTGTTTCATTAAACTCGTTATCAATAACAACTGCTACAGATCGATGACAAATCTGTTCACAGCCAATCGAATGTGAGGATTTTTGTAGATTATAACAATTACCATACCTTGTCATTGATAACAAGTTATATGAAACACGGCCTTGAGCTGATGGATTCAAATGTCAATAGTATGGTTAATAATTATCTCTTGTGGTCTTATACGATTTTCAAATATCTTTTGAGTACTTTGTGGGTATATGCTCGTAATACTGTAAAAGCTATAAACATCAATGTCATTCCTAAATATAGATAATAATGTGATAATGGTATAAACTATGTACCAGCAACATTGCTTACAGTATTTTTGGAGTTCTTGATCTCCTGAAATAATAACAAAAGATGTTTTAAAATAAAGAAGAAAATTCTGACAAACTTTCATGAAGCCCCACCAAATAGATCCTCATCTCTTTTTACTAGGAGTAATAGAGTGGTGAAGTGTGACGTCATCAAAAATCTATTTTTAGAATTTCTCAATTTTTTCTTCATATTCCGAAAGAACACCAAAAATAATGTTTAAATGTCGAAAACCACTTGAATATGTTAAGTATTGGCTGAGATATGACCATCTGAATGAATATATGTCCTATGGGAGCTCAGTGTTATATGCTCTGGCTCCTAACCATTAGGAGCCAGAGCATATAACACTGAGTTCCTATGGGGAGTATATTTATTCAGATGGTCATATCTCAGCCAATATTTAACATATTCAATTGGTTTTCGACATTTGGACAGTATTTTTGATGTTCTTTCGGAAAATGAAGAAAAAATTGAGAAATTCTAAAAATAGATTTTTATGACGTCACAGCTTCGGTACTCTATACAAAATGAGTTTTACATGGCTTTTGGCTTTTGCCCTTTTCTATAAGTCTGTATTCCACATAGTGACCCATTTGCTTTTTCCATCCCATTTACCAGACCCTTTTTTGAGCGCTCGTTATCCCCCTGTCCGGCCTCTCATCAAGAGACTTTTCTACTTTTAGAAAGCACTCCTGATGTCAGTGAATCTTGACAAATACTCCCAAAGAAGATGTAAAGATGCGTTGTCAAGTCAACCGTATCACACAGTCATCATCCTCATAAAGGGCACTCTTTTCCCTAGAGTGCTTCACATGGGATTCAATGATGAATGACATCTTAATTCTGCTCTTTCTGTCTTCACTTTATTTTTCCTTTGGAGGAAGTGATTGCCTCTTTAAAATAGTTCCGATGCTTCACCTCCCTCACACTGTCTTTCTAATTCTTCCCCTGTCTCCCTCTCCTCTTCTCTCTCTTTTTATCTCTGTTTGTGTGTGTCTTTCTCTCACTCCCTCATTCTTTACTTTATCACTGTCCCCTCTCCTATCTCTCTCTCTCTCTCAACTCCCCCCTTCCTCTCTCAAATTCCCCCTCCCATGCCCCTCTCTCTCTCTTTTTTCTTCTCTTTCTCTGTTTGTGTGTGCATCTCTCTCTCTCTCACTCTTCCGATTGTTACGCTCTTACCCTCCCCTCTCCTCTCTCTATCTCCTGCCCCTTTCCTCTTCAAACGCCCCCCTCCCATACCCCTGTCTTTTTTGTTCTCTCTCTATCTCTGTTTGTTTTTTCATCTATATCCATCTGTATGGTATTTCATTTTACCCACATCCAACATGAATCAGTACTCTTAATATATATGTTGAAGATACTTTTGTTTGTTTTGATTGATTGATTTAAAAATGATTTGCTACAGACGCAAGTATCCTCATGAATGGTATATTGAAGAGGTACAAAAGAAATGGAAACTGGCTTTCAACGAATAAATGTTGAATGTTTAATTCCAGATATTTAATTTCTAGACTCAACAAATATTTGCACCTATTTCAAGATTAATTTGACAGTTATATCTGTTGATTTGAGAATAGCTCCCTCTGCGGCAATATGAAAGCAGCGATAGATTTTCATTTCTTACAATGAAGCTTCAGAACTTATGACTGTAAAATTTCACACATGATATTTGAAGGATATATTTTAAACGCTCACCAAGTTTCACAGAGTTTGCACAACTCTGCAAAAGGGACTTACTGCATTTAACATCCTATCCAAGGTCTTGGTGATTGAGGATTTATTGCCTTACTAAAGATCCAACAAGTGAACCTGCAGTTTTGAGTCCTATCTCTGGAATTTAGTATGTGAGGTTATTGGTTTACCATAAAGTATAAGCACCTCATCTACCATTACGAATCTGGATACGTCTGTTAACTAGACCACTACTCTACCACTGAGCATTTATGCTTTCTTAATTTTATCCATGACAATCAATGACATATGACAAATCTCTTTTTCTGGCTCACCCAAACTATATGGACTAGAAAAAGAAACCTTTTACTGCGCATGGAGATTTTTATGATTTCTATTAGCAGAAGTAGAATTGAATTTCGTATCGACGATCAATCTTTTCAGAACCTTCAGGATCGTGTTTCTAACGTTCACAATGGTGTAGTGGAATCTTTAAAAATGTTATGTCCTGCCAGAGCTGCCTTGTGTAGGAAATTTCAATGTTCACAGTTTTATACTTCATCTTGTTTGTATGGATGAAGAAAAGCCTGGGAGATTTTAAACAAAAACAATGAAATATTCACAGATATGAAAGTAATATGTACAGAAAGACTTGATGAATAGTTGATAACAACAGATGGAGGTCTGTTGTGAGTAGCTTTATGTTTGAAGTTAAAGAATCAAATACATAATTTCAACATTTATATTCCAAAAATTAGTTATTTTTCAGGTACTGTCTCCTTATGTACCGTATCCTGTTCTGTAAAGCACATAAAGACATGCAAGTGTGGCTATGAGGTATGCACTATACAAAAATTATTATTATCATTATTCTTAATGTCTTTGAATCATAATTACGGTAAACTTATTTTTGCCAGGGTTTCTCATATCTGTAAAAATATTTGTCAAGGTTGGAAATTGACCTGTGTCCCTCCACACATCTGTTCCTTAGATATAAAAAATACTTCTGAGATATCCTGATGTTATACCTCAAATAATATGCTTTTACTCAATGCCTGTCTAGTTCTCACCATACGATATGAACCATATCAGAAATAGTTGAAATTCAGTTAGACGTTTTATCACACCTCCATCCTTTGGTTTGTCTGTGGTCTCCCAATCTCTTGATCCTGAATATCTTTCTCTCACCCTGCATTCAGACTATCAGCATTCATCATATAGCTACATATATAGCTATATGATAAGTTATTACATTTCTTCTAGTCTGAACATCGTATAAAGAAACGTATAATGAAATGTTGTATAGCTAAACACAAGTTTAAGCATCATTTTGAACAAAACTCAATAGAGAATCAGGGTCCCACTTTAGTCTAAATGTTGTATCTTACAAATATCATGTAACTGGGCGGGGCTTATTGTAAGCGCACACTGTTGATTGGCCAACTGTCATGTCAATTGACCTCTTTAAATTAAGTTTCTTTATATGATGATGTCTTCTTGACTGTACGCTCCTTTCGTTATTCAATGATTTTTTATACAAGTTTTGTTTAAACTTCCTTTAGTCTAAACAGACCATTAGAGATATTAATTTTTTTACATCTTTAAAGATATTATTCGAATTTTAACACAAGATTAAAAATGGCATGATGCGAAATCAACATCAATCTTGTTGACAGTAATATCACCCAGTTTCTCTGTCTTTTTTTTATGGAGAGGATGTGTGGTGAAAGTGAGTGAAAAGATCTCTTCAAATCTTCAAATTTATTCGCTAAACTGTCATCACTTGAGTGATTTTCCAGTATGCTGTTGGAACATTTCAGAATATATTAACACTATGTATGCAGGATTCCACCTCAGGAGAAGAATTTCATAAATATTATTCATTACCTTCTTTGAACCTCAGTTTCAATCATAGCTTGGCTAACTATCTTATGGTAGACAATGACATTTGAGAGTAGTTAAAAACTTTAAGGAGTTTCTGATCAGCCTCTCATGTTTAGTCTATACCTTTCACCCTCCCAACACTCCTAAATAAAGCAAATCAAACTAAAGAAAAGTTAGAGTACACCTTCTTCCTTTGAAATGATAAGCAATCCTGTATCAGGAAACCTCATGCATTTTGATATCTGTTAAAAAAATCTCTTTATTATATTTCAATTACTAATTCATCCAAACTGATTTTTCTGGAACAAAATTGTTTTTTCTCCAATTTATGCATATGTTTTGTTTGTTAATAGGGTCATTAATATGATCGCCAGGATTTTCCAAAAGTCTGTAAGGGCAAATGCAAGACCCTATGTATTGTCTTTAGAAATCATCTCCAGGTTACAAAGTATGTCATTATCATGGTGGCGCATAATTAAAGCTATTGAAATCTAAATTGTTTGAACTCTCTGCCATCATATTATTTGTAAAAGAGTGGAATGAATAAGGATGACTTACAAAGGTGTTTTTAATCATATTTCCATAATCTCTTGGATGTTTCTTTTGATTTTTTCCCCTCCCACCAGTTTATTATCAGTCGATGTAAACAACCTCAGAAATAAAAAGAAATGTGGAAGAAGCTAGGAATATCCCGGAGCGTGTTCTCAGCCACCCAGAGTCTTGAATGCAACATTCACAATCCTGTTCTGTGTTGCCAACTTGACACTCGTAACGTGTCATTTCCCTTTCCAAGGAAAGCCATAAATCATTATTGGAGATTTGCGTCACGCCGAAGTACTGATTTCTGTAATTGAATCGGTCCAGGTGGGATTCCCTTTAGTTCGATCATACAATGACATCTAATGAGAGTTCAGGTGGCGCACCAGGAAATTGCTTAACATGTATCATGTTTTTGTGTGATACATGGTTACATTTGGTTTCGCTGGTTTTTATTGAAGGAAATTGACCAGCATTTATTTATTCCATTGCCAGAATACTTGATGTTTTTAAAGTGGCAATTGTAAGTTATTATTGTTATAATGGTCATGACGATTATGATACGATATGTAAGGCGTCCTTTTCAACAGAATATGGGGTGCCAATTTTAATTGTAAAGAGAAGAATTGTTGCAGCATTGGTATTTAAATCAATAGTAGTAGCAGCAGCAGTAACAGCAGGAATAATGCAATATAACTTCATTAGGGCCCCGTCTAATAAAGAGTCGCGATTGATCCAAATCAATTGCAAGTCCTCTAATCAATTGCAAGTTTGCAGTCTCCTATGTCTTATGTACATAGTTCCAATTGATATCAACTGCAAATAAGTTGCAATTAATTACAACTGTTATTAAGATGGCCCAGAATATGCATATTACATACTGGACAATTCTTTACCTTTATACAGTGGTGCCCTATTTACCAAGAATTTGTTTAGTATTTTCATTGTATTCCCACATTGTTGTAATCATTTTGGTTGTAAATTTCTCTCATATTTTGCAGATAATGGACATGATATTCAACTAGAACTCCTCTCTCACAAGGAGGGCATCATGGCAGAACCTTTCACAATCCACTGCATGGACGATAAAGAAGATAAAGACAAATCAGTTATGGTTGTAGTACGAGCAAGATTACTAGGTGAGTTGAGTGTTAAACTCAGGGTTGTTAATTATATCATCTGAGTGCATGGAGCCAGAAGGGCATTACTCTCTCTAAAAAAAAGAGTGAATTTTTACTCTATTTGCACTTCCTTGGGAGTGACGTCCATGATCACTTGTTTAGGAGTGAATATCGATTGTTTTTTGAGTGCTCTCTAAGAAGAAAAGAGTGAATGTTCACTCTATTTTCACTACATTTTCACTCTCCAGAGGAGTGACGTCCGTGATCACTCCATTTTTTTTTAGAGAGTAGATCTCTGGAAAAGTATTTGAGTTAATGCCCTTCCAGCTCCAAATAGGCATTATGTCAGCAAGACTTTTAGATTTATGTATATTTTGTGAGTTACTGTTTATGAATTGATGACAGTGCTGCAATTTCTCCAGGCTTTATTTAATCAAAGATTTACGGTTAGATGTATAGTTTTATTTAGATTATTTAGATTAGGTTGGAGGTACACTGTTTGATCGAGGGTTGAAGTTAATTAACTTTGTAAATGAGGAAAATTACCACAGAGCAATTGTCTCCAGAGCATGTGTCAATGGTGGATAACAATTTCACAATTTCACAATTTCACAAATCCTTAACAAGAAATATTTCACCAGACATTTATTTCTTGGTCCTGTAGCTGCCCATTTTTGAGGGCAGATTTTTATTTTACTTATAAAATACAATAAAACCAATGTATCTTGGGATCACCATTGTGCTGGGAGATTGAAAAGGGGAAAGGGTATTCTTTTCTTTTTATCACCAATAGAGTGGGACAGTGGGTAAGAAATGGTAATAAGGGTAAGTTTGGGGTAAGATTTAGAGAATTGCTAAGAGGGGGAGGGGAGGATGAGAGATAATGATAGTCAAAGAGACTTGTCTTTAACACTTAGCTATCACTATCAATCTATCTCATTCTGAGACTGTACAAATACTAGACCCATATATTGCACTCAACCAATTACGTAGTGCGGAGAGATATGATGGTGTAGGAAGATTTAGTGCAAAGAAGAGAGAGAAAGAGGGGGAGAGAGAGAGAGAGAGAGAGAAGACGGAGAGAGGGAGTGGGGAGGAAGGGAAAAGAAAGAGGGATAGAGAAAGAGGGAGAGAGAAAGAGGGAGAGAGAAAGAGGGAGAGAGAAAGAGGGAGAGAGAAAGAGGGAGAGAGAAAGAGGGAGAGAGAAAGAGGGAGAGAGAAAGAGGGAGAGAGAAAGAAGGAGAGAGAAAGAGGGAGAGAAAGGAAGGGGGAGGGAGATAGAAAGAGGGAGAGAAAGGAAGGGGGAGGGAGAAAGGAAGGGGGAGAGAGGGAGAGAGGGATGTAACGGTAGAAAGGAGGAGGGAGAGAGAGAGAGAGAGAGAGAAGAAAAAAAAGAGAGGGAGAGAAAGAGAGGAAGAGAAAGGAAGGGGAGGGAGGAAGATTAAAAGTAGGCAAATGGACAGTTCATAGGTGAGTGCACTGTGGGAAGCAATAAGACAGGGAACACAAATACACTTGTTCGTATAGATGTAGAATCGATAGTAAGAAGGGAAAAGAGTGTCTTGCAGAAATAGAGTGGAGACTTTGCTTCATCAAATACCACCCGTCGGATATGAATAGATCAAAATGTGGCAAAGGCAACAAAATATTTATGATACATGTAGACTTTGAAGACAGAGTGAAGGAATGAGTGTGGTGAGAGATGTGCAACATTTATGGAATCAGATGAGACTCCATGACAGAAAAAAAGGTCAAATCTCATGTCCATGGCAAGGGCAGGCAGTAGACTATTAAGGTGAATCTGATATTTAAGTGATTGACAAACATCAATTTAGTGGATATACCAGGACCATTAAATGCAGTTGATTGGTAAAATGTTATTTAACATGCCTCTCTCTTTTTCTCCCTCCCCCCTTTCCCTTCCTTCTCCCCCTTTCTCTTTCTTTCTCCCTCTTTCTCTTTCTTTCTCCCTCTTTATTTCTGTATCTACATATATATCTCTTCCTCATTATTATCTCCATCCCCTTTATCATCTTCATTATCTTCATCTTCTTTCTTATCTTTTCATTGTATTTACAGGCAAAGATCAAGGAAGACCGATGTTAAAAGAAAGCATCATCAACATGGGACTTGAACCGGACGACAGCTCAGAAGAGGAGAGCGATCGAGACACCCACGATTGATTTCATCTTTGCGTCTGTTTCTTCCTTTCTATCCTTCATTTTAACCTTGTAGCCTGGAAGATGTAGAGATCTTATCCATCGGTGTCAGAAGAATGCTTTATCAAAATGATCAAGTCTTTTTAAGAGGGGTCTGGTAGTGAAGTTGTTTGCCTGTTTGGATAGTGTATAAAGTCGAAAGTTTTTATTGAAAGAGATGTTTTACGTGATGCATGTCAATGTAATGTATAAAGTGAATTAAAAAGTTGAGAATTCAAAGAAGTGAAGTTTTTATCAGATTCGGTTATATTTTATGATATAATGTACCTGCTAGTTAGGATTATTTGTTATATAATAGAATAATGGGGTGTTATCTTCTGTATCCAATCATGATTTTAATAGATCCATTTCTATTATAAGGTAGAGCGGCCACATGTTTGCATTAAAGCAGATGTATCACCAGAGGGATTATTTTTTGTCACAATATTTCTGTATTCTGCTTAAAGTGCAATTCACTAAGATTAGATATTGCGATCATGAACAAAATTGTTACAAAGGTACAAAACAGTGAATACAATTATAGGAATTTGTTTTTTCTCTGCCCATTGTCATATTTCCCCAGAGTCATTTCAAATTACAGTAAATGTTGTATATGAATGAAACTTGAAAGTTACTAGATATGGTTTATTCAAGGTAAGGTTTGGGACAATAGCTTTAGGAATGAAGAGCGACGTGTGTTCATTTGTCAGAGTATTCAAGGTTGAATCTTACATACAGCTCAAATCTGTATTTTGTACAAATGCAGCACAGACATGCACCCCAAAAAAAAAATTAGAAGGAGCTATTTATTTTTGCACAAACACTACATATTGTATTGATAGTTATTTTTTCTTCTTCATGTTGATAATATTTAATTGAGAGTGTAGGTATTTAGCATTTTGTAACTTGTCATCTATGCTTGCTGGTAAGTATTTGTAGTGCTATTTGAAAATGGATATCTTATCAAATGTAATATTCTATCTTGCACCCTGTCTGATTTTAAAGTTTGTTATATATATTGTTTAACTTGAACTTGATGACGAAGATATTGTGAAAGTTCTGTGGTGTCTTAATTCATGTGTATAAATTTACTTCTTTTTGTTTGATATCCATGATAGATTATTATTTAAAAATAGCACTCCATAAAATTCTTTAATTTCAAATTTTTGCTATTTAAAGGCAGAGTATTCTACTGACACTACTTCATATTTACATATACTGCCACCTGCTGCTCATAATGTCCTAAAGTGTTGACAGCAATGTTCCACAATACATCACCAACTGCACGACGTGTGCAAGATTATCCTTGGGTAAAGGAACCACATATCCTTCTATGTACGACTTCATCAAAAGATGGCGCAATTACAAATTTATTACAGCAGGGGTAGCGATGCTGATAAAAAAAACCCTGCCTCAAAGGGTTACGTGTATTGTTATTTGATTAACAAAATTGTAACCATGATCATGGTCCAGTTTAGGAAAAATGTAAAATAGATGACAAAGATTGTCTAAAATTTAATTTCATATTCTAGAGCTGGGAACCAAACTGCTGGTTCAGTTTGCTTAGAATCATTTAAATTAATTGTAATACAGAGTTATGTAGTGGTATATGTTACCAAGATATGCTAAGCAGAATAAATAGACAATCTCATTACAATACCCGTATCTTCATTAATCTCTCGTTTAATCATTTTATTAGATTTGAAGAAAAAAAATTACTAGTGCTGGAGACAAAATGAAGGAAAGTGTGCAGTATTCATTGCAAAGGCATAACATTGATTATTAAAATCTATATCAGAAAGGAAAATATATACAAAAAAACATTTAAGTGTAAATAACAAAGCTTCGAATGTTTGACATCAGAACACTTACTAATATCGTAATGTGAAAGTTTTATTATTTGATGAGATCAACAAAATATTGGGTCTATAAGACCTATAGTAAAGCTTATTTGGGTTTATAACCTGGATTATTTTCTGAGAAAAATTGATATCTACTTGTACCTTGCCATATCCCCTCATCCTATATACTCAGGCATCAGGCAAACTCAATGAAGGATAAACATTTTTAATGATCATGTTATTATGTAACCCAGTAACGCTTATTAGCTCCGACATCCAATCTCTTTTCCTTGAAGTAAAGTGTCCTATTGGTTGTGTAAAATCACCAAATTGCTTCCATAGCAACATTAGAGTCTGTTGAGTCCTAGCACACCTAATTCATGTTTCAATGTTCAAGCATATCATGATGTTTCGTCATGGTAATTTTTGTATTGAAAAAATAGTATGTTGTCAACTCTTCATAGCTTGATAGCAAACAAAAGAAAGAGATAGGTAGATGTGAGAGGAATAGACTTTATGGAGGAATTACAATCATGTACATCATCAATAGACTGGTTTAATAACATATTCAAATTATATGCATACTTTTTGAACAAAGGATGTTCTTGACGACCTGAAAGCTTTCCCGACATAGCAACATGTACTATAAGCAGACTGGATTCTAACTTTTGTAGTTCATTCAGGTTAATGGACTAACTTGTCACTAGGTCCCCTGGAAAAGAAACATTCATAAATTTGAATATTATAGTAAACCTGTCTATTGGGTAGTGTAGTTAGTGTTTGTTTTATCTTACGAGATCTTGATACGGCAGTAATCTAATCATCTTCCAGTACATACATTCCATGAGAGGAAACAAGTTCTAGGACACACATCGATTTCTAATGTTGTGCATTTATACCAATAATAATGTACCATCACTTTAGGAGAGGAATAGTTATATGTAGCTTGCATCAATTATTGTTATGAAAAGCACCTTTGATCGACTGCTATAAAATCTCTTTGTTTTATGATATATCTGGACCAAAGTGTCAACAGTTGTGTATTCATGTTGATCAGTCGATGGTGATCTCTTATAAATAAAGAACATTCTATGGTGAGAGGCATAAGGCCATGAAGTCATATAGTTTTATGAAGTGGTAATGCCCTTTTGCCACTGAACAGATAATCTTCTGTTTAGATCATTGTGAATTGCATTTATCATGATTGCGTTTGATATATTGACTGTATTACTTGAGACTGTAATGTGACAATGATTGTTATGTTGTGTTTATCGATAATGCAGTATGGTTTATGAATCCTACAACTGTGTAGGATTTAAGATGGTAAAATGAAAAATGTACTAGGGGGTCACATCTATTCAATACGTTACCAAACTTAGCTTGCTATATATCCAGATATTATCTGAAATATAAAACCCACAACTCTTACTGGTCTTATATAAGAATATATAATCAAATATGGTATCCTTACAAAAGAAAAAATGATAAATCACTATTACTGACTTCATGAAGATCAGTTACTACCTCCAGTAATAAGTTATCTCATTATTTATGTCTAGTTTGTCAACAATTTTATTCATTCTGAAATACGCTTCAAATAGCTTTGCCAGGCTTCTTTGTATACTATGATTAACAAATTCTATTGGAATAGAATAGAATAATTTTTTTATTTTTTGTTTAATATTTGGAAGGAATGCTCTGTTTTGGATACTGAAACGGTTGGTTTGTAAATTGTCTGTAGTATTTCTTTGGGTGTACAATAATGTTCAATACCCTTGGATCTTTTGAAGTAATTATTATAAATCAAGTATCGTGGTATCGTGGTAAAATTAAATATCTTGCATTAAAGGGAAAGAAATGTATTTTTTTTAAACACAGAAATAGGTAGTCTGAGTTGCATCCTATTTTCTACTTTCTTTATATACCATTTATCATCACTCTTATATTCAAATTCAAATTAAATTAGATTTATTTATATTTGCCATTTCTTCTTTCATAACTGCATATAATTTATATGATTCACATCTTATCTAAATGTATACACATTACATTGTTTATCACTTGAAATTTATAATGTGTTGCCTTTGAGTATATCTGTCAGCTGAGAGCCAGAAAGATATTAATAGAAGGATATGAGTTATCACCCTTCTGGATCTCAACAGATGATGTTTTAGTGAATTATGTACATATTTAATTTTGTGTGGAGACTAGAATTCCAGAATATTTGATAGCTCATTGATGAAATTCATTGATATTTTCAGTGTCATATCCAGAAATTGTATGAAAGTGTTTTTATGTTTTATAGGAAGGAAAAATTCAACATTGAAGTGAAAAAATGTATATACCAGTTTTAAAGATACAGATCAAAGGTAATATTAGATCTTCATCACTAATCATGATCTTGAATACAAATATACTAGAAATTACAAAAGATAATCATTGGTATGAAATTAGAAAGTAATTTAAGCTTTTGAAAAGGGTAGGAGATTTTTTCCCCCCTTTTTTCCCCAATTTTTATTTTGACCAAACCTTCATAATTCTGTTTTAATCTGTTTGAGTCGATCTGCCATATCTTTTTTGGAGAAAAAAAAAAAAAAAAATTCCATTGCATCATAAAAAGTCATGAGAGAGTATAACATGGCTTTTGAAAGTATATATTTGCACTATTGGTATTTATTTCAACTTCAAGTTATATTTCATATTCATATTTATAACCAGACCAAAAAGTTATGTTTTATTTGTTATAAGATAAAGCAAACTATATTTATTTAAAATTAAAGGTATATTTCATATTTATATTCATAACCCAGACCAAAACGTCATGATAACTGACATGTAATAATATGAAGCAAACTATATATATTTCAATTTATTTCAACAAATTATATTTCATACCTATTCGTAACCCTGACCAAAAACCATGTTTAATAATGACCATGGAAAATCCTGAAGTAGGAAAAAGTATCATGAGAATTATTATGATTTACTAATATTTTGAAAAGATTCATCTCTGTATGCTTATTTCCGTGATATTTAAGTGGACACAAGTCGTCTATTTAGAGCCAGATGGTCGTTAACGGAGATATTAATGCCCTTTCAGGTTAATGCCCTTTCAGGATTCTGATGCACAATTCCATCTCTCTTCTTATCACAACTCATCACATATACATGTACAAGTATTTTATTATTCATCAAGTGACTTGCTACAGAGAGTGTAATGCTGCTTCTGTAAATACATTATTTTTTTCAGGTTAAAAAAACAACAAGCAAGACATTCAGCTCCATTATCCTCGCGTTGTTTTCAATCTGTCGTCGGTAAAACAGTTTTATGACTTTGTTTTTAATTGTGGTGGTAACAATGCCGCAGATGTTTATGCAAATTGTGTAAGAGACAATTAAAAACCATTGCCAGATGTGTATTTCAATTATTTCTCTTTGTGTATTTTGTTCTGCTGACTAGCTGGTGTGTTACGGAGATAGGGTTTTATGAGCAAAGATGTATTGATAAATGTGTACTTAATGCTAAATGCTAAATGCTAAATGTGTACTTGTTTGCTATCTCATTATCTGTTAAAAGTCAGAAGGGCATTACACGCCCTTCTAGTTCTGAGTAGATGTTGTGTTCAGAGGAGACAGGTTTGTCAAGAAGTGAATAAATTGAATGATTCAAGGAGTTGATTTTTAAGAGGAAGAAAGAAACTGAAAGATGGTGAGAGAGGGGGAGAGAGAGAGAAAAAAAGGGGGGGGGGGACGTATAGGTCCATGGTCTTGTTCTATAAGGAAATCAAAATTTCCTGCTGACATGAAGTAACTTCATGAAACATATACCCCCCCCCCCCCCCCACCCCCTCCGATTATTTTTTACAAAGGTTAATGATAATTATTTTACTTTTAAATTACATAACGATAATACCCAGAAGAAGTACATGTATGTTCCATAATTAGCTATAATTATACTAAAGATACTCAAAATCTCTTACAACATACTATTAATGAAAAACATTGCCATCAACGATGAGGGGTATCACATCATGTTCGTTTTAAGAAAATAAAGATACATTTCATTGATTACAACAATATTTCATACATCAATAATCTAATGTCCATTATATTCAAAGAATTTAATGGATGAAGTTATGCCGAAGATGGCGCTATTCGACAAGCTTGAGCTGTGACCATTGTTCATCATCACTACTGTACCATACTCCACTCCTCGATTGGATTATCTTACTTCGTCTGAACATTAAAAATTGCCGGCTATTTATTTGATAGATATATAGATTGGACTCAACACATTGCAAATATAGTGGAGAGATCTTTTAATCACATTTTATCCCCCCCCCCACTCCGGGGTTGGAAATACCGCATGCGTGTTCCCAAAATGTCCTGTAAAGGGGTACTTTTCACGCACCAAAGTCCGGCTCGTAGCACAAAAAAATCCGGCCTGTATTGACTTTACACACCGGACTTTGGGGGGTGTTTTCAAAAGAAGGGAACACGCATATGCGTACCCTAAATAACACTGAGTGGGGGAGGGGGCATTTTATATGCGTATTACTTTTTCAAGACTTATGAGTAAATTTTCAGAAGGTAGTTTAAATACACCTATCATACTTTACAGGAATTTGAGCTATATCAAACAGGTATTTATCTCTGATCTTTATTTGTGTACATATGCTCTTAACTGATGACTTTCTTTCTTTTCTCAGTTGTTGATGAACACCTTGAATTTATAGAAAAATTCAAATCGTTGAAATACTAGTGAATCTAAAAAGAAAAATGATTAGAATTTCTTATAAAGTGAATCTACAAAGCTCAACTTGTCACCAATCTTTTGAAAGGTGAGCGCCAGCTTACGTTTAAGGTTGGTCAAGCACTCACTCGACGTAAAAGGTACAAGTATGCAGTGTATTTTAGGGCAAATTTACTTGGATATATATAAGTATATCTTTAAAAAGACACGGGGCTCTGCTTGGTTGCATCATCTTTTTTTGATGAATACAGAATACATTGCGGAATGTTTTGGATACCTTTTGCACTAGCGTCTCCAGGATTAGGGGAGGGGGGGGGGGGTAGCTTTGGGACTAAAGCCCCATTCACGTGCGGCCCCCCCCCCCATAAAAAAAGACTATAAGAAGCAGTACATAATAGGCTGTTTTCGATATGTAACCAAATTTAATGAGGTGCCTCGATACAAATTAATTAATACACCTGTTACAAATACATGTAGCTTTATCGTTATAGTCAGAAAGCGGATTGCATGCATTATTTAGGTGGAACCAACATTATAGCTTGCCGGTAGCTGGGGGTTAATGACTTGTCACATGGCTGTACTTCAATAATAATAAAATGTGCTGTATATTAGAAAAATAATTATTATTCTTAGGACACATAATAAAAACAGAAACCAGAGGAAGAGGGTGTTCTGTTTTCCCCATCCATATATGTGATTAGTATGTTGCATAAAGATGAACGTGTGAGGAAAATGGTAGATAAATTTCTCTAATAGTTTCAGAGCGATCGCATCGTTTCGACCATTTTATTAGCCTACTACATGTAATAACTGTATAGCTTACAGAAAATGTCACATGTTATTCTATCAATTATTGAAAATGCTTCTATTTGTCAACAAACAATGAATTTGTTTACTTCCTAGAATCCTGGCTACCGTGAATCACATACGGGTGCATTTCTTCTTCAAATCCCTCTCTCGTTACCCATTCATTGCCTTACTTTATAACTGATGAAGCATTTTAAAAGCTTTTTACTTCTTCCCCAACCGAATTCGAATTCGTTTTGTACTACCAGTAAAAGGATTGATGCAATACACAATTGAAATATGCATGTGTTTACTCTGGAAATATTGAAAAGATAAACTGGATGAATATGATTTCTTTTTTTCGACATAAAGGAGAAAAAAGGAGGGCATGGAATAAAAGAGCAAGATGATAAATAAAAAACAGTCTGCGAGTATATTCCTTGACATCTAACATTCTTGTATAGAATGTTTTGTATCATATTGAATTGTATGCATAGAAATATTGGTCTGTTTACTTTGGAAGTAATGAAAATATAAGAGAGAGACTCCAATATAAGGAGGAAATGATCGAAAACTAGTCTGGGACTGTAATTATAGACATCTATCAATTTCGTATCGTATCTACAACCCGGCAATTATATTTCGAGGCATATCCCTATTTTTCTGTCAATGTCTATGTGGAGGCATTTTCATCCGTGACATCTCGAGATTACTGACAAAGTCAACGTACGTACGTGACTGAATGGGTGTCTTGTGAATTTAATTACGTTTCACTTCAATTTGATCAGGACAATAAGATAGATCTTGTGGAGATTTTTTCTTCTTCTCCTTTTTTGTTTGAACTTGTAACATCATTCTAATAAAGAAATTTCCTCCCCGCCACCGATCTTAAGTGTGTCATCTTAATTATGTTTGCAGAGTCATCTATGTTGCACGAAAGGGCATCTTATATTACAAATTTACAACAAATAATGTGAGATCGCAGATGCATGTGAAAAAACCCACTGTAGTTGTTAAGAAAACACGTTTGGAGACATGGGTGTATTATGTACGAGTGTGTTTCAGTATTCAATCTATTCAAGAAAGACAAGCATGAAAGAGGACGGGAATGTGGAGCGGGAGAGAGAGAGAGAGAGAGAGAGTGAGAGAAAGTAAGAGAGAGAGAGAGAGAGAGAGAGAGAGAGAGAGAGAGAGAGTGTGTGTGTGTCTGGGGGGGGGGGGGGGTTGTGCCAGTGAAATAGTATTTTTCAATATTTGTTTTGATATTGCATAATATTTATAGTTTTGAGAAGAACCAGTTTAGAGCTGAAGTTGTCTTTATTTAGCTATTCTTTTTTTTAATAAAGAAAAGACAATATAAAATGGCCACTAATCAAAGCGCGGACAATATTATTATGGCTCATGGCGCGTATACATTGTTACCCTTGTTATAGCCAAGCCGTCAAAGTAACTAGTGCTCAAACATATCAGGTACCAATTTACACCTGAGTGGAGATTGGGAAATGTAGAATAACATTTTCCCAAGGACGTTAGTGTTGGTCTGAAATTTGAACTCCGTACCTTGTGATCTACAGTCCAATGACTTATTTATTAGACTACAACACCTCTACAACACATCTGCAACTGAAAACGTGTTCTTAGATGACACCCGTTGTCTGTATGATTATGTCAATACTTTAATAATAATTTATAATAAATCATTTAAAACTAAACATCTCGGTCTCTGCGTTCACTCGCGTTGATTCTTTATATTCTTCGAATAAATTTATTAGGAATAATATGAAAAGAAAAGTTTTATAAATAGCTCACTCGTGTCTGATCTCACCTGTTGATATTTACGTACTAACTAATTATCAGGATAATGAAATGAACATGGTCTGAGAAAGGTATCTGTATAACAATAATTCCTATTGCGAATCTGCTCCTTCTTCTACTCTCTCAAGCAACTCCAACACTTCTGAGCGCCCGTCATAGCTCGAACGTAGAGCCTTTCGGACAAGTACGTTTCACTTCTCCACAAGAAAGTTTACATCAACTCCATCACCGTCATCCTCATAGTTCAGTTACCCCTTCCCAGGATCATGTTATGGTATTACCCTTCTCCATCTCACCATCGTAAGTAATGATCAAATGTAGGAATGAACATCTTGGTGTTTGGACACTCCAACTAGAAACAACATTCGAGATTTCATTTCCAATTTTCCCCGGCCTGAGAGTTAAACCTAACTGACATCCCCAATCCCGCCAGGAATGCCTACCTTAAATTGATTACGTCATTCAGGTGTGCCAGCAGATAGGGTCCCCCTGTCGTGTGGACGGATTCGGTGACGGTAAAACATCATCAGGAGAACCAAAATGACGGGCGATTTTGGTTGTTATTTTTGTTTATATTGTTGTTTATCTAATTTATCTTCAGCGATAATTTCAGTATAACTACCAATAAGATATTGGGCAGACAGCAAAGACTTTCGATTACAATTTTATAATAGTCTTGTGCATCACCAATCGAAATGTGCGAACATTGTTTCAATGACGTAGTACGGAATCGTAACATAATATCTATGGGATATAGAATAGGGTGATGAAAGTGCCATTGACTTGATTTCTTGAAAGTATTTGTGACCGTGGAAATGAGTCAAGATACAAGCTTAAACCATAAGAGGATCTGTACAATATTCTGCAGGGGGCCCGTTATATAAAACCTACCATTGATGCTAACTTTGCCATCAATATTAACTACCATGCATGGCAACATCACTCAACACTCAACAGCCAATCAAATCAAGGTTTCCATGGAAGTTACCAATAATGGCATAGTTACCATTATGCGATGGGGACCTAGTATGTCCTGTTTTATTGAGGGTGACGGTGTAATTTGTCAAGCGCACTGAACTATAGGCCGAGCGGATTTGTTGAAGGAATACAATCCGCCAGAGGAGCCGTATCGGCCACTCATCTTCTTAATTGTTCTTTGTAGTTCTGTTTGTCTTTGTTTTGAGACTAATTGATATTTGATTGTGATGGGGAGTGTATATCCCATGTAATGTCCAGGCGCAGTATGTCTTTTTTCACACACATTTTTCAAAGAGGTGGGATCTTTAATAACGCTACTATGCCTGATATGTCGTCTTAATGATCTGGTAATTCTCCAAAATAAATCGCTTTATGTCTTATTAAGGAAGCTAATGTCCAGGGGGTGTTTCACAAAACTTGTCATCAGTGACAAATGACAGTTTTTGTTATAAGCTACCGAAATTCTTGCTTCTGATTGGTTATCAGCAGATTTGTCACTGATTTTTGTCATTTGTCATTGAAAAAAAGGCTTTGTGAAATGGGTCCCAGGTCTCATCAAGATAGATTAATGCACCAATATCCAAACTCGATCTACATCTCACTTCTCCCGTTTCTTCTTCATATTTTCATCGGTGTCCTTCATCGTCTACCTCTTTCCTTAGTTGCATGTCTCCTCGCATGCTAGTACCTGTTTTAAAATACTTTAAAATACACAGTCCCACACTAACTCCGCTCAGTACATTCTGATCGTTGTCTAACACAGTATTGATATTGTCACAAATCGCTTAATTGAATGCAATTCTAACGCAGGATGAAATGCGGTTCATAAGTTAAAGATTAATGTGACACGAAATTAAACTTGAGTCTATAAATTAAATTTATAAATATGCAACATAATAGTGGAAAGTATATTTTCACGCAAAAATCCACAAGTATTGTTTCATTATGTAATTTTCATTCATAAGAATTTAAAATTATAATGAAATGATTCAAGTTATTAAACATTAAGCCGTATGTGAAGATTTAAAGGTTTAAATCTCAATGGTATCAATTTCCGGAGGAAAAGCGATCTCATTCAGACATCCTTAGTGCCTCAAGTATTCTTGTCTTCACATTAAAAGAGTAAAATAATAATTGGTTCAACGATGTGGCAAAACAGTTTATTCAAACCTTGAGAAAAATTGCTTTCCTCCACGGAGTATTACTACAAATTAGTTATTACATCCTGTGTATAAAATCTCCGCTGGCAAGCCATTCTAAAATCAGTGTCATTGAATCCCCTGTTCCTACTCGTTAAGATCGTTAGAACCTCTCAGTGGGAATCGTTTCATTGATCTATATAGCTTCGAGGTATCCTTCCTAATTCTCAAGATTAAAACATGAAGTGTGAAAGTTATATGGAGGCAGTCACGCAGATAGCTGGCGGGGCATGGGAAATCAATGAATAATCTGGCATGGTAACTTTCTTCAAATTATGACGTGATTTGCATGTGAAATCTTCTGCGAGTTATAGTCGCTTATCGAATATAGTTTGACAAAATATTAACCGCTTTCTTCGTTTTTCCTGAACATTTGAATACAATTGAATTAAAGAGGCATGTCTTATCCACTTATCCGGGCAGAGGACGGAGTTCGAATCCCTGCCACAGCAATAACGTCCTTTGACAAGATATTACTCTACATTTTGCTACACTCGACCCAGGTGAGGTAAACTGGTAAGTATTGGGCAAGTTTGACATGCTTGAGCGCTATACAAAACCCACTATTATTATTGATATTGTTATTATTATGATCATTTTCATTCATAGTAGTAGTGGTAGTAGTAGTAGTAGTATTAGTAGTAGTAGAAGTAGTAGTAGTAGTAGTAGTAGTAGTAGTAGTAGTAGTAGTAGCAGTAGTAGTAGTATTAGTAATAGTATTAGTATTAGTAGTAGTAGTAATATTATTATTATTAGTAGTAGTAGTAGTAGTGTAGAATCAGTAAAATTATCATTATTATTTTTTATTATTATTATTACTATTATTAAATCAAAGTATTTACAACTACAACTCAATGACAATGTTTCGTACAAGCGATGATGACACTTGTTTGTCTAATATAACAATTCGTATTTCATAAATAATATTTATTTTCGTGGATAATAATAATAAATACAGTCGTTCTTTGGGAATTTTTTCTTCAACCTTTGCAACTTCTAATAGGAAGAGTTTGAGAGAAACCTATACCAACATTTTTCACATTCTTTTCACAATTTATATAATATTTCACGAAAATAATTGCCAATATCGTTTGCATCTTATATTTAATTGAGTAATAGATTTAGGATGCCGTAATTCCGTCGCTGCTACCAGCGTGACCAGACCTATTGCTTGACCACTACGCATAGCCTTGTGGCATGTCTAGATCCATGCCCCCACCTAACTCTAATTACAACCCTTCATTTTTCTCCCGTTTGAAAGAAAGATAAGTCAATAAATAGATTTGAGAAAGAGAGGCGAGAAACGAGATTGTTGGCTGGCCAATAGGGACCTGGTTCTATACGCAAGTTAACCCACCACTGGGACCGAGAAAACAATTTCGATTCTGATCCCTGCCTTGATTGGAAGATGATGGTGAAGCTGCCTGGTATCTCTTTGGTATCAGGAAGGCAATTCGGGTAATCCCCTCCGTAGATACACAACTTGCTTACTTACGTCATTATAATGCAGCGGGATCAAGAATGCATGACCGGTAATAGCTTCGCAAAAACTGGCAATATATAAACTTGGCTTTTGTTTCCACCCGACCTACGCGAAGAATACGTGGTTATAAAAACACGTAGGTGTGAACGAGTCCAAGCATCACCCTTATCGCCTCTCTTTCTCGAAGTCTTGCCTGAGGTAAATTCAAATGCGATAAATTATATATTACTATTATCTCTGTACCTTAAAAGAGTGAAATGTGATGACTTAGCTTACAACGGAAATACCCTGAATTTAGAATAAGCTGTCTGAAAGTCTCACTTTTCAATCAAAACTGAATTTTCACTCTAAATTGGCATATTAGCGACCACTCATTTTGAGTGAATCTTAATGAGTTTATAATCCTACCCGCCTAGCGTCCATTAGGAGGACCTATATATTCGACCACTCGTTAGACCGGTCATTAGTACATCTGACCACGAAATAAACCCCATTGGACATGATTGTGTTGGGAAATGATTAGAATATACGAATGGTCACTACAGGCGTTGGAATAAACGAGGAGGCGTGATGGCTTAGTGGTATAAAGCAGTGGTCTTGTAATCGGTAGATCACGGGTTCGAAAACAAGTCGATGCGCTGGTGCATTTTGGAAAGGCATTATTAAACCTTATTACCAAGTCCCTCTGAGAGGACTTTAAGCTGTCGGTCCCTGGTTGCTTACTCACAAGCATGAGTTCTTAGCAGTCAGGTAAGAAACCATCAACCCTATAAAAGCAATAGCTGACCGTTACAATGTTGATGAGTACCCCAATAACTAAACGAGTAGGTTGATGATTGACGATCTTAAAAGTAGTACTTCGGTTTTTTTTTTAATATCCAAGCATATAAGGGAAAATCAAGATAATTATCATTATTTTAATAGAGCGCTGAAGAAGAATCATGCCGCTTTTTTCTTCCATACGGCAAAAAAATGGTGATACCATGTTGTTTGTACAGAAGCGTATCTGTCATTAAATGTTTGGAGCTTGAGACCCCTTACCTTGGAATTAATCAAAGCTTTTCTAAAGCACAATAGGAGCATGTGACTACCATAGACAAATGAAATTATCATCTATTATTAATTTAAAAGTGATACAGTACCTATCAAAAATATCATATCGCATTGTTTTGGATGTTTTGTTCAACGTGTACACTAATTAATGACAAGACCTGTATCTTACAGGCTGCAGTGATATGCATCCTTGATTGAAAACAAAAATGCACTTTGTGAAAATGGAAAGTGAAATCGGGTGGGAGGCAACGGATATAGAGTACAGGGTGAACTTTTGATGGGTGATATCAACTAAACTACTTGGATTCGAGATGAGCGGAGTAACACCCCTTTATGATGTCAAATGACACAAATGGCACTTGTCGAAATCCCAAACAGTAGCCCTAATTGGAATGATAAAGGTTGCTAGCGATATTAACCTTTCGACATCGATTTGTTTATAAATCACTTTCCTGAAGGAGGAAACTCGTCCAATTGTTTCACGGTTCTTAACCCTCTCGCGTCGGTATCCATACATTTCAGGGGCGGATCCAGCTTTTTATAAAGGGGGGGGTTGGGGTGGTATGCGAGGGAGCGTAGCGACCGAGTCCAAGCGAGCGGAGCGAGCGAGGGGGGAGGGTGTGGGAGGGGGGTGTCCCCCCTCCCACAGTAGGGAAAATTTTTGAAAATCTGTGTGTGAAAATGGCGTTTTCTTGCGATAAGATTTAAAAAAATGGTCCCCGGATTTTTTTTTGGGGGGGGGTTGCAACCCCCCCAACCCCCCCCCCCCCCCCCTAGATCCGCCACTGCATTTTAGTACACTTCGCACTATGCGCCGTCTAATTTTGGCGCGAAACGGCGTTATCCGCGGTTGTAATAAAAATGTGATCTTGCTTTATTACTAGCTGTTTTGATCAAAAGAGACGTAGATCTCACAGCTGATGACTTATCTGCACTCCCGAAAAGAACATAATTACCCTCATAAATTTGCTCCCAAGCATCATCGTAGAATATTTTGATACGAGACAACATTTTCCGGATGTGGGCGAACTTTCTCAAGATTTTTCAACGGACCCAGCTACCACCTTGGATAACCTCCTATATATCCACCATTGGAAAGAGCCAGTGTAACGCCACTTCCGTTTAAAGACACAGTATGAAAATAGCATTTGAATTACGTTCAAGTTTCACGGGGCTGCCAAGCTATTTACTCCCATTCTCTCTAGAAAGGATTCTGACCCCTGTTTGTCAGTCACTTGAAGAAAAAATAAATAAAGAAATAAAAATAGGTTTAACTTTAAAGTAGGTCTACTGTTCATTCTGTTAAGTCCATCTTTTTTGTTAAGATTAGGAATCTACTGAATTGAAGTCGACGGGTATTAAACACTTAACAGGGTGTAGTTTAAGTACAATTCCGTATAAAAAAGTAACCTCGTTCTATTTCCTTAGTCGCATAATCACATGCACATGTATTTATAACAATTTATGACGTCTGTTTCGTCCTTTTTTATGACGAGGTTCTCAATTTACTTAGGGAGGACCGCTCAGTCTCGAGTATTAAGTGCTTAAATCTTCAAGTCCTATTTTTCCTATTTCTTTGAAGGCAGACCATGGCGTCCCAAGTGTCAGTGGTTTACTATCCAATTGCATTGGCGTAGCGTAGGTCTTGACATGGGGGTGGGTGGGGGGGGGGGGGGGGGGGGTCACCATCATGGGGCAGGGGTATCATTAGTCCAGCCTCTGTACCGTTTTCGTTTAGCGCACCCAATTAGCTGATAAAATAACACACCCTCAACGTTGAAAGTAGACCTAGCCATTCCTCTAAATCTGGACCTCTAATACGTGTGGACGGAAATTTGGGGATTGCGCGATCAGTGGAGAGACCGCGCTGTGTGTGGGGGATAAAAAGAACGAACGGACTGAATCTGGACTAGGGTATCATCGGTCTCAGGCTCAGTGAATGGAATGTAAAATTAAAGAGGGGAGTGTGTCATATTGGGTTTGTAGTGTCTTTTATCACATTTTCTTCCCCTCTTCACTTCTCTCAGTCTGCCTGTTACTCTGTTTTTTGAGAGTTATTTGATGGGAGTGGGGGGGGGGGGGGGGGGGCATGTACATTAGTAGCTACCCCATTGGTTTGTTCTCCAGAATGGTCAGTCTACACCCATCATACCTTTATTGATATAGACCTTAAATGTCAATGACCACTCCCCTAACTTGTCTCCACATCCTTTGAAGGGATTCGTGGACAATCATGTACCTCCTTAGACAACTACAACTGATCAACTCGGACCCGGACTGTCTTCCAACTCGGACAATAATTCCCTGGGATACTGAACCAAGTTGATAACTGCCCACCCGGACAATATAATCAACAATGCAAAGTGTACAGTTGTTCGGGGTAATATAGTCATCATGATTCGCTTAAACGTCATTTTGTGCCATAGGAATTAAAAATTCATGAGTTTTCTTGTTCATTTCTGAGAAACGGAAACACTCAAAATGACACTTATTCTAATAAAATGGCCCTTCAGACGGTCTCCTGCTGAAACATGAACTAAGACATACTTGATTTATTCTCGTCTGTGCTTCTTATTATAAATATGTATGACGTGGGAAACAGCCTTTGCCATCTTGTACATCGCTTGGCATTGAGTGAATTGAATATTGTGAGGTTTACAGTCGGGGAGTGAAAATATGAATACACTGGTCACCAATAAATTTAAAGATGAAGTTGAGTTCTGGTCATGCGATTGCATTGTGAAAGAAACGGTGTGGAATCGATCAGAAAAGGTTGATCAACTAGCATCTAAGTATTCGTGTGTATTGCAAGGTTCTGGAATCATAAAAAATGATAAGAAATTTGGCCAAGTCTAGGTAAAGTTACAAGCACTGTACACATAAAGATGTAATTATGGGACTACACGAACATGTGGCGTAAAAATCAGTCCCGATTTTTACGATGTTACATGCCATATTTAGAATATGAAGGCATTTGAAGAGCCATGCTTTTCAGGGAGCATGGTTTATCTGATTTTCTTCCATATTTGCATAATAACATTGATAACGCTCACAAATTATTTTTCATCTCTTCCCAGAACTCAACCTTCTTTTTAAAGCTCCAATTGGTTATATGAAATTTAGATTTGATAACAGAAATGTTCATATTTGAGTTATATATTCCATAATAACTTGGAGTGGATTCATCTTCAAAGTGATCCCTAATTATGACTCCTTAAAAGTGGATTTCCACTACTCTGCATCAAGAGAGTAAAGAAACATAACAGTAAAATAGGAGAAAATTGATTTCTCAAATATTTATGTGAATTTTTTTTTTATAGAAGGTTCGAACGGAGGCATATCAAATCGCAAACCACAACTATATACTTATCTTACAAAAGAATTGATCGTCATGCTAAACATGAGTTGATTGAGGGGAATTGCGGTTCTTAAAGCGGATAATGTTTCACCATACTTGCATCAAGTGGTTAAAGTGTGAAATGTTTGAAATTAATGTAGTCTTCAATGTTTATTAATGTTACACCATACTTGCATCAAGTGGTTAAGTGTGAAATGTTTGAAATGAATGTAGTCTTCAATGTTTATTAATGTTACACCATACTTGCATCAAGTGGTTAAAGTGTGAAATGTTTGAAATTAATGTAGTCTTCAATGTTTATTAATGTTACACCATACTTGCATCAAGTGGTTAAGTGTGAAATGTTTGAAATTAATGTAGTCTTCAATGTTTATTAATGTTTCACCATACTTGCATCAAGTGGTTAAAGTGTGAAATGTTTGAAATGAATGTAGTCTTTAATGTTTATTAATGTTACACCATACTTGCATCAAGTGGTTAAAGTGTGAAATGTTTGAAATTAATGTAGTCTTCAATGTTTATTAATGTTTCACCATACTTGCATCAAGTGGTTAAAGTGTGAAATGTTTGAAATTAATGTAGTCTTTAATGTTTATTAATGTTACACCATACTTGCATCAAGTGGTTAAAGTGTGAAATGTTTGAAATGAATGTAGTCTTTAATGTTTATTAATGTTACACCATACTTGCATCAAGTGGTTAAAGTGTGAAATGTTTGAAATTAATGTAGTCTTCAATGTTTATTAATGTTTCACCATACTTGCATCAAGTGGTTAAAGTGTGAAATGTTTGAAATTAATGTAGTCTTCAATGTTTATTAATGTTACACCATACTTGCATCAAGTGGTTAAAGTGTGAAATGTTTGAAATTAATGTAGTCTTCAATGTTTATTAATGTTACACCATACTTGCATCAAGTGGTTAAAGTGTGAAATGTTTGAAATTAATGTAGTCTTCAATGTTTGTTAATGTTACACCATACTTGCATCAAGTGGTTAAAGTGTGAAATGTTTGAAAATAATGTTGTCCTCAATGATCATTAATGTTTCATGTCCGGTTTGTGGCTAAATGTCGGATGTTTGTTGGAATTGATAGAGCTTTCATTTCAAGTGAACCGCTCGACAGTTCCATTCAAATAAACATGATAAACCATTAGTCTTGTGCTGGAAGTCGTAATATCGTAGTTGGTCAATTTGTGGATCTTCCAATATGGCATTTCAAAGTCTGAATAGTTGAAAATGTCGATGTTTTCATACTCAGAAAACGCGTTTTTTATGATTATAATTTTTTTTTTGATTTTTTTTTGATTTTTTTTTTTTATGGGGGGGGGGGGGGTTACATTTTAGGAACACGAAACGTAACAGAAAAACAGAACAATAACTGGCCACGAAAGTTGTTGTAATACTAGAAGGGGATACGCCACATTAGCGTCATATTTCTGAACATGAACGAAACTGTTTAAAAGGAATTATCAGTGTGAGTGTTTGCCCTGATTCTTAAACCGCGTCTAATGCTTCCAAGTATTAACTAAACATTGCTATGGAAATAGGTCTATGCTCAAGGTATAATACGGTGTGTTTGTGGGGAGGGGGGAGGGGGGGGCATGGCCCTGGGAAGCGGGGGTGCTGGGGGTGCTGCAGCACCCCCTGGAAAAAAAATTGTCTGATATATTTAATGTATATCATTATGCTTCGTCTACGAAATTGTCACACAGCCGACAGCCACAAATTACGCTTTTTTTTCCCTTTTTTTTCCAACTTTCTTTCGCAAAATCATATCAGATGTATCCCTCGAAGAGAATTGTTTATTAAATTTGTGTATTCATCGTATAAATCTTCATGAAGGTTTCACACATTCAATGAAACAGTCTTGTTACCAAAAAAAACGTTAGTTGTGAGGAATATAATGACATAACCAAAGCATGTTTTAGTATTTGTTTGTACATGTCAGGTGCTACTAAGTCATAAATATTACGTTAACTGATACTTCCTCACAAATTACATTAACTTTTCAGGACATAATTTTCACTGTTGAAACCTTCAGGACGTTTTCTTCGATGAATGCAAAGAGTGGCATAAACAGAATTTCGCCTCGTCACACAAAACGAGACAGAACTCTTCATTTAAAAAATCAAATTAATATGATTTAAATTCAAGGAGCAACATTAATAGTAATCATTCACGTACACATGATGCCAAATACACATACTTGCTTTTTGAGCAAAGCCTTGTGAAAGTTCATATCATGTATATATATTTGTTCTGTTGTGCCATGTTTTAAATTAATACACAGACTGTATTACGTCTTTGATTTTCTCTTTTAAGATCCAACTGAAGTGCATGAAGGAATGTACAGTGGAAAATTATTCCAAGCAGTGGGACTTACTTACATCTAGATGAATATTTCTTCTCCAGAACTAAACCACATTTCATAGCATTGCTGGTCTGTAAATGAATGCTCGAAGATGATTAAATGCCTACAAGAATACAAGATAATAACAAAAACCAATAAATCAACTCAGAAGTAATATATGGGAGAGATGCATCCACTTTCTTACTCTCTCGCAAACTCTACTCTCTGAGATTCATGCCATGAGTAATTGAGTTTGAATAATCAAAATAATGTTCATCAATCCAGGCGCGGATCCAGGATTTCTTAGGGGAGGGGGCCCAATTTTATTTATTTTTTTTTGCTCCCGAAAATTTGAAAATCGCGCCGGCCGAAAAGTCGCTCAGTGGGGAGGGGGGGGGGGGGATTTTTTTCTCAAGGGGGGGGGGGGGGCCCGGCCCCCCCCCCCTGGATCCACCACTGCATCAATCTATGACGTAACATCTTAAACATTTTGTTGAATTATAAATAAATTATGCAGTGTTGTTTGAATGGAGAGATAAACACCTACACACGAAACATCGCTGAAGTAAAATGTATCTTTCTGAACAATTGAGAACGTGCTGTAATAAAGTTCAAGCTATGTTTAAGCTGGTACTATTTCATTAAGGTCAGATAAGTTTTATATTCATTGTGTTCCTGTCTTTTTAGTGATTGTGAAGTGGTGATCACATTAAGCTAATAGATGTAGAACAATTAAATTCCTTAAATTGCCAAGGAAACCATGGATAAATGGGATAATTTTGATACATGCAAATTATGGTTAGACGATATTGGGCGGGATGGTCAGCTTGCTACAACTTCTGGAAAAATTACGAGAGTTCAAAATAGCAAAAAAATTCGACTCGCCGCTACGCGGCTCGTGGACGAAGCTACGCATGATAGTAGATACCAGAAAACATCATTTACGGGGGTTCAAAATAGCAACAAAAAAAATCGCCTCGCCGCTTTGCGGCTCGTGGACGATGCTCCGCATGTTAGTAGATACCAGGAAAACATCATTTACGGGGGTTCAAAATAGCAGTTTCCATAATTACAACAAAACAAAAAATGCAATAAATTTTCAATTATTTATTGCATTTTACCCCGGTTCCCAACATAACAAAATCTTCCGTGTGCCCATGCCTTGAGCCATAATGCATGGCCGTCCAGAGGATTTTTTTTATGTTGGGGACCGGGGTAAAATGCAATAAATTATTGAAAATTTATTGCATTTTCTGTTTTTTTTTAAATTTATCGAAACTGCCCCCTACCCTAGCCCCCGCTGCGTACAGTCATGGTTCAGTGACAAAACAATGGCCTCGTAACTGTGAGGCCCCAGGATCAAAACCGTGTCGATGTGCTATATTAGTGCCCTTTTCTGGGGCATTGATCCTCATTACTGTCATTTATGACTTGAGGGCGTAAGTCCCCTAGTTAATAAGCATAGTAGCATACACATGCTTTAGCAGTCTCGCAAAACACACATTAGCAAATTATTATTCAATAAAATCTGAGAATGTATACTATTATCTAGATCTATTATTTTTAAATAATTTTTAAAATAACTCCATAAATTTGGGTAAAACTAAAATATTCCACCTTTATGAGCGACAGTGTACCAGGAAAACATCACTTAATTACGGGAGTTCAAAATAACAAAAAAAATCGGCTCGCCGCTTTGCGGCTCGTGGACGATGCTTCGCATATTAGTAGATGCCAGAAAAACATCACCTACTGGGGGTTCAAACTTTAAATTAGCAAAGTATATGCCTGCAGGAAAACATCACTTACGGGGGTTCAATTAAAGGAGCCCCCCAAAAAATCGCCTCGCCGCTTTGCCGCTCGTGGACGATGCTCCGCATGATAGTAGATGCCAAGAAAACATCTTTTACCGGGGTTCTAAATAGCAACAAAAAAAGCCTCACCGCTACGCGACTCGTTGATGATGCTCCGCAAGTTAGTAGATACCAGGAAAACATCACTTACAGGGGTTCAAAATAGCACCAAAAATCACCCCGCCGCTTCGCGGCTCGAGGACGATGTTCTGCATCGTCATTGGGTCAAACTCTCCCCTTGGCAAAAAGCTAGATCCGCCCCTGTGTATATACGTGTATATATATCTCAGCACCCCCGGTGAAAAAAATCGTTCCCAGGGCCCTGGGGGGGGGGGGGGGGGTGCTGCAAAGAATGGGGTTGATATCCATAATGGAATAACACCAAAAGACAAACATACAACAACAAAAAGGGATTCCATTACGTCGCATCCCCTCGTTCTTATCTCTATTTTAGAAACATACGAGACCACATTTTCACAAATCAAGAAAGTTTTAATGATCTTTACATGTGCGTCAGATACCAGAATGTTAAACGCCACTATAAGCCCTTGCAGTAAAGGCAGTAATACAATTTGAAAGATCAAGGATTGGAATATAACTTTAAACTTTTCTGTATTTCTTGGGTAGTGACACTATACCATTTATAGGGTCATTGCTGGTTATCAGGTGATGAAACTTTGAACTAGAAAAGAAACGACCTCCATTCTCGTCGAGTTGATATCATAACCATTCACAATGGCTCTGGCCAAAAACCCTGTCAGACTATGTTAAATGTCACAATGGCGTATCCATGGGGAGAGTATTCGGGGGGGGGGGGTCAACAAGACTTACACAAAATATCTTTCAGATCTTATTAAACACCCTTTTCTGCTGGATAACCAAACTATTGCTAATCAGATTTTTTTTTTTTTTTTTTTTTTTTTTTTTTTAAGGGGGGGGGGGGGGGGGTGGGGGGGGGGGAGGGGGAGGAGAGGAAATTTGTTATGCTTAATTTTACCTTTTTTTTATATAAACAATAAATTGTTCGCCAAATATTCATATGCTGCTACCCCCAACAATCCCCAAATTCCAACATGCAACCTCCCATTAAAGATTAATACATATAACATTTTTGAGATTCGCGTCAAGTTACTAAAACCCCTATTTCTCGACACTCAATTTTGAAAGGAGGGGTGTAGGCTGCAGGCAGTATACCCCCATCCACCCCCCCCCCCCCGTAGCGACGCCCCTGCTTTTACCCAACCATTTAGTGCACGGGTGGCCAACCTTTTAAAGCTCGCGGGCCACAGCTAACGATTGGCATAACTTGGCGGGCCATAGGAAGTCTTCTCCCCCCCCCCCCCCAAAAAAAAAAAAAAAAAAAAAAAAAAAAACACTCATGCAATACGTGTACACACCTGCAATTTTGCAAAAACAAGCAAACAACAAAATCAGTGAGAAAGAAAAAAAAAGGCGGGAGAAAAGGGCTGCAAGTTTGAAGACAAGTATGGCATTTCAAACATATTTCTCGATTCACAACATTAATTTGTATAAACTGAAATTAACACGGCGAGTGATGTTCATGCCTGGGGTATACTCAGATTTGGATTGGACGGGGGTGTGCCGCTCAAGCCTCGAAACCCCTACCCATTATTAGGGGTCATTTTTCTCGAAAAAGGGACACATTTTCCTCAATTTTCGGGTGTTTGCATAGCAAACGCCCGAAAATTTTAGAAGCGGACCCATTTCTAATGGTATTTTTGTTAGAAGTGGGACCCATGTTTAAGGATTTTTGTGACAAAGTCACCCATTAGAGCGGCACACCCCCCGTATGTGATATGTGAATACCCCCCTATGTAATGAGAGGAAATTTTAGGAGTTTTGTATCAACCACGTAACGATTCAATATGTTGTGAATGATGGGAACAAATTATGGAAATAGAGATAGCTGTTTGTAAATGTTTTAACCTTTCTCATCGCTGCTATGCGGGCCGCATTTCATTTATGAGCTATTTTTATTATCACTTCTTCAATGCTCCGCGGGCCGCACCAGAAAAGCTCGCGGGCCGCATGCGGCCCGCGGGCCGCGGGTTGGCCACCCGTGATTTAGTGTCTAAAAGCTGCACTTGGCATCGTTCCGCCGCATTGTTTACGGCACCACCGATAAAATAAAATCTATTAGTGTTGCGAAGGAGGCGAATAAAGCAGATTTACTTCAATAAGAAGCTTACAACGAGCACTCACACACGGATTACGAAACAATTTCGGGTGCTTTATGATATGTATGAATCGACCATATTCTACGCCTGTCTTTTATTGAAATGGCTTTTAAAAATCAGCCGGCGCCATTTTTCTGAATGGGTTTATTCATAGCACATGCTGTAGTCTGTATGATATGTATCGAAACAGACGGATTTCAACATTCATAGACTTCAATTCCATGTTTGTTTACACGAAGTTGAGTGCAAAATAATGAATATCGTATCATGTAGCATTACTGTTCAAGATGCACACAATATAATGACTTTGAAAGAGATGCATCTTTCGTGGGATTACAGGTGAAAAGGAGATGATACAACCCCTCCCCCAATCTCACCCGATTACTTTGTTGTTCTCTCGTAAAAAAAAACTAAAAAAACCGCCTAACGCTTGCTTATAACCAGCGATGCCCGACCCGTGTCACCAATGCCCACTCTGCCTCACTATTATACTCCAGCTCCTCCATCAACTTAATATTTTTTCCAAAATACCCTCAATGCACAACGAGGAATAAACGATCATTAACAATCAAACAAGATGTAAATTGACAACATGTTAACTACATTTTTACCATTTTCTTTCCAGATTCTGTTAAATCGTCAAAGTGGAGTTTAAGACATGTCATTGATATTATAGTCACAATAATGTTGACATTATAACCTCCTATAGATGACCCCGCTTAACCGCCAATACACGATATTCATAATGATCAATAAAGAATTCGTTTAACCGGTTTTATTATGTGCAATGCAGCAGCACAGATCGGGCTAAAACAATTTCCCCTCGATACCCGCCCAATTATTCCGCTTCATAAGTAGGCCCTTTGAAACCATAATTGGGCTGTCAATCATAAAATTAATGACTTGTTCATCATCAAATTGGTCGTACCGAAAAAAGTAACCATAGCAACGATAATTCGGCTGATAAATTGCCACTATTGGTTTGCATGTAATGATGAAATCATTAATAGGATAAAAAAAGAAAATATGTATTTTATGGTGATGGTAGTACATTAATTGACATGCATTTGTTTTGCATAGCAACGATAATTCGGCTGATAAATTGCCACTATTGGCTTGCATTTAATGATGAAATCATTAATAGGTTAAAAAAAAGAAAAAATGTATTTTATGGTGATGGTAGTACATGAATTAACTTGCATTTGTTTTTTTCTAAAGCTCTTTTTGTTATTGCTCAGGGGATATACTATAGCGATGAGCGAATCGAACCTTGATATTTTAATAAATTACTTTTTTATTTCCTTCCCGTAATTTTACTCTCCTTCTGCGCTCCCTCCTTATCCCCTCTTTACCACATTACCCCATTTCTTACTCCTCCCCCCTCTTCTTCTTTTTATCTTCCATTTTCTCACTCACTAATTTCTTTTTATACGAATCTGAGTTTGATATCTATTATAATCCTCCTTGTCATATTCTCTGTATTTTACACTCGTTCATCGCTCTTCTCGCCTCCCCTTCTCCCTCGCTCCATACCACTCCTCTTAATTTTTACCTATTCTTTCTACTGTACATTGTTATCGTATATCTTCCCCCTTCCTATTTCTTTTTGTTTTTACTTTTTCTATTCTCTCTGTATGCTTCTTGTTTTAAATCCCACTATGGTGATGGCGCTTTTGATGGCGAAGCTGAACTTAGAGGAAAAGCTAGGACAAAACAGCAGGGTGAGAGGAATAAATGAAAACTAAAGCAACCAATGAATTCGAGGCACCCCGTTCGACGTGTGCTACTCAACTGGCCAGTAGATCAGCCCCCATGGGACCAAACTCAGACAGTATAAAGTCACGATGGAGTTTAGTGGTGTGCATGATGATCAGGGGTAGATTGTGACATAGCAGTTAATTTTATGGGCGGTTTGAGACTGTAATTGACAAGGCTCAGAGCTCAACTCGCTAAGGACCATTGCGAAACCTGAAAATGAAACGTGGTTAAAAGGCAAAAATTGTATCATCAAGATGAATCTAAATCAAACAAAAATGACCCCCGTGGATGGTCGGAGTTTAGTCCCCGCTGTCCGTCATTTTCTGGACTTAAGTAAGCTTTTATAATGGCAAAATGAATACAGAGACGGGCAGTAATATTATTGTTTTTATATCATTACGAAGGGCCCTGAACTTTAACAACTGACGTCGACAGATCAGACCTCATCTCTTATTTCATAATTGTTTCAAAACAACAAACAAAACAAGTCAGTTTGTCAGGAGGGTTCTCCATTTGATGATGATGCATATACGCGATCGTCCGCTTTGGGAGTCACACGATTTTAGTTTGGAGCCGAGAAGTTGATTCATCAAATTTTGAGTCAACAGATAGACTTGAAGTGGCTGCAAAGTTTGTTTTAATCCTTTTTGGAGAGGAGTGAGATGCAAAATAAGACGTTGAGAATAGATTAAGTCCTGGCACATCATTCAAATTTGTTTTTACAAAAGTGCTTGTTGTGACATGAAAATAAAAAAATACATATTTGAAGAAAAAAATACGCACAACTTTTAAAATATCTTTCTTCATGTTCTTCTGAATATATTTTTTAATCATGTACAAATAAAATTAAACCCCAAAACAAGCAAAGCATGATAAAGTATCTCATTAATGAATGCAAGCCATTATAATAACGCCAAAAGAAAACATACAATTTCTCCTTTTTCAGGGCAGTCTCATAAACAACAGATGGGTCATGAAGGGCGACGTACATCTGAAATCAAATCAATTACTGTCAAAAAGAAGAAAAATATTTTTCTAATTAGAAGGAGGTCTTGATGTAGAAAACAGGCGCTGTTATTCGGGCCGCTGCGCATGACCGCAAGCGAAACATCCCCCTCAAAAATTGTCTTTTAAGAACCAAAGGTTGAAATTTGATAAAAAAAGATGATTTTCTAATAATGTTTTTCTTTACAGTGATTGCTCACAGCAGAAGCCGACTTCAGGTTCGAGACAAAGTCTTTACATGAGCATTCTGAAGCTTCATTTTGAGATGTCCGTGCATGCTTGAGTAAACTGTGCACACGGTTGACCTTCATTGTTAATAATAAAGATAATAATAATTTAATAGTTTATTCATCTCGAGATTGTTCCCCTATTTTTAAGATCGCGTTTTCACCGATTCTAATGATTGGGGGGGGGGGGGGGGGTAAAGTGTATTAATTGGCTTTGGTAAAAGATTAACATAATCAAAGAGTTTTTAGTTTTTTTGTTATTAAAGAACAAATTAGTCTATGTGCTCACGGTTGTGTAACAGTAACTAATTACGATATCACTTGATAAAACAAGATGATTTAAATTTCATTAACGTTATATTTGGATAAGTAAATTGCCCAGTTTTCACACGTAATAAAATGAACTTTTAACAAACACGCAAGTCTCAATATCCATTACATCAGTTGGACTATATTATTAGAAATTTTAACAAGTTAAAAGCACTGAATTAACGGTGACGAAAACATTTGAATTGGTGGGCGAATTTAGAGTTAATTCATCGACTCTTTAGACATGTCATGATATAAGTCGTGGTCAATGTCACGGTCCCAATAGAATATTCTAGTTCACATTTCCGTGTTTTCATCATGAAGTCGATAATGCGATTCATTGACGGGTCGAGCAACTTGTCATTATTAACGCCTCAACCAGTCTCCTGCATGGTTTAAAGTCATCCTTTCTTTCTCGAAATCAGCCTATTTTAATCGGACATGGCTGTGGCAGTACAGTTAATGAACGGAGAGCCATTGATATTGGCCTTGCGAACTCCTTGAGAAAAGTAGATTTTGACATTTTGAAAATGTTAATATATATTTATAAATTATTATTGATCACAAAAACAACATTATGTGATTCTTTTTTACTTGATGATGACTATATTTTTATATCTTTATCTATTTAAAAATAGTGGAAGTATAGTAACAGTGATCGTGATAATAGTGAAATTTGAAGAAAAAACAATTGGTAGCTAAGACGAGCCTTAAAATACAAAAATATATATTTAAAAAAAAACACTAGAACCATTGATAAAGATGATCATAACTCGTAATAATAATTCTGCTGTTTCTGATGCTGATGGGAGTTCCTATAAATTACAATGCGCCATATTTGTTCATAAAACGTTCAAAGGCGCCAATTAAGCTAAAAGCATTCTTGATTTTATTCCCCAAATCTATAATTTGATCGTTTGAAAACGTTCTATAAATCAATAACGGTGGCAGTCACCATTTCACCAAGACCCGACGGTCCGTGTTATACCGACGATGACGGTGGGGTTGACGTGAGCCGATATCATTGGTCACGCTTTCTGATCTGATGGCAGCTGTCTAGCAGGGTGTTAGAATGTTGGTTAATAAGAGCCCTTCATGCAAAATATATGGTAACCCAGTAGCCCCTATCTCTCCACCCCTTACCTTTTTCTCAGTATATCTGTGTCTTTTTATATATTTCTGTATATCTATCTATCTATTATCTATCTACCGATCCATCCATCCATCCATCCATCTATCTATCTATCTATATATACTATCCATCCATCATCTATCTATCTATATATCTATCTATCCATCTATCTATATATCTATTTATCTATCTATCTATCTATCTATCTACATGTATCTATCTATCTATCTATCTATATATCTATCCATCCATCTATATATCTATCCATCCCTTCATCCATCCATCCATCCATCTATCTATATCTATTTATCTATCCATCTATCTATTTATCTATCTATCTATATATCTATCTATATATCTATCTATCTATATATCTACATGTAAATTATGTTGTATAGGATCCGAAAGTTAATGTTGTTAGATGAGCAAGTGTGCGCTTGTAAAAATGACGCCTGGCTGGAATGCTCCCCAGGGAGTGGACAATGTGCATACATTGTGTGCGGGTAAGCCTGAATCTGATGACCGGGGTAATAATATATATCTGTAAAGCGCTTTGAGAGGGCCTGCGGTCCTGAAATGCGCTATATAAGAACGAACTATTATTATTAATATTATAACAAATATCTGGTTAGAGTTTGAAACCTGAACTTCTCTGGTTTTCAGAGAAATGAAACAGATATCGTATACAAATTATGAGAAAGAGAGAGAGAGAGAGAGAGAGAGAGAGAGAGAGAGAGAGAGAGGGGAAGAGAGAAAGAGAGAGAGAAAAAAAAATAAAGAAAGAGGGGGACAGAGAGACCGAGACAAGTGGGTGAGAGAGAGAGAGATAGATACAGAAAGAGAGATAGGGAAAGGGAGGGGTGGAGGGGGGAGAGAGAAAGAAAGATAGAAAGAAATAGAGAAAGGGAGAGAGAGAGGGAGAGAGAGAGAGGGAAAGAGAGAGAGAAAGAGAGAGAGAGAGGTATATAGAGAGAGAGAGAGAGAGAGAGAGAGAGAGAGAGAGAGAGAGAGAAAGGGGAATAGTTTACACAGGCATGCTATTTTTCATCATAATTTCAATTAGGCCTATCTTTTTATCCTGATAATTCTTACGTCTGTCTCGATCTATAGATAGAGTTATAGTCCGGCAGCCATCACGATATACCTTGTTTTAGGGTCTATAGTTTTTTTTTTTTTGGATTATAGTTCCTTAGACCATCAATTTGAAGAATCCGATTGCTGACACTCTGTCAGCCTTGAGCAATTTGAGATATGTGACGTCATACAAAATGGCCGCCAAAATACCCCTTTTTACCAAAGTTAATGATAACAAAATTGTTTACAGTACTTTGCTACATTAAATGTCAGTCAAATATCTTGATTTTTTTCTAGGATCATCACTAAATAAAAATTGACGATGTTGTATGATAAAAAATGGCATGTAAATTTGCATAATTCAGATTGGCGCCCTCTATAGACACGTTAACTTGCAAATTTTAAATGATGGCCAAATGCCAATTTCTAACATGAAATTAACATTTTTTATAAGTCAGACGCACTGAATACAATAAGTAAAAATTGTGCACCACATTTTGGTGTGATTTTTTTGTTATTTTGTACTTTAAAGGTAAAGATCAGTTTTGGAAACGCCCCCCTCTCAAAAAATGAAATGGAAGCTCTTATCACCAATCATGTGAAAGAATATGTTTTGACTAATACGTGATGATACAAATTTTGCCGAGAAACCGCTTACTAATTGATATATTTGGTAAATTATTATATCTATTTAGACCTGATAGATATCGCGCACGTGTCGCGTAGTCCCATATACATTCTTCTGTGTACAGTGCTTGTAACTTTACCAAGACTGGGCCACATTTCTAATCGTTTTGATGATTCCAGAACCTTGCAGTACACACGAATACTTATAAGCTAGATGATCAACCTTTTCTGATTGATTCCACAACGTTTCTTTCACAATGCAATCGCATGACCATAACTGGTCGTTATCTTTAATACTTGAAGAAAACAAGCTAGAATTTCATGCTCTCTGTCCCATAGATATGAGGTACCATATGGTTATAAATGCCCGTTTTCAGTGACAGCATTCCGAAATTTGATTTGTATTTTGAGGTAATACATTCTTTTATATGAACCTATCATGAAAAGGTTTCTCTCTTACAAGGGAGTTTAATAAAGCGAAATATCCACCCAAAATGACCAAACATGGTTACCTTCCAATGGCTATCATTTGCTGCTTTAGTTTAATTGATCGTTATAACACTCGACAGAGGCGCGAAAACCACAGAAAATTGTGCATGCTAGTTTTGCTTTGTTGCATTGGCACCGTGATGATTTACATAGGCTTCCACTCGCACAAGTGCACCGTATTAACCTTAATATGTTGTCCGGTGCGAGTTGTACATTTGTAAGTACTGTGACAGGGATCAGGGATTTGGTTTCCTCTTCTTTTGCATAGCCATACTTTGTAGGATCCAATGATGTGGGTCGTGACTGCAAGGCGTGCTTCCACACACATGTTTGCAGATGAGCTCTCTTGCCAACTGAGTCCAAAGGGAGTCAAATCTTCTGCTTCATCACTTTCAGCAATGCATGTACCCTTTTCAATCCCAAAGTATGCCCAAATAGTGTCGCATTCCCTCAACGCATGTCCTGCCAACATCGATGGAATGATATCTTCTAACTTGTGTACAGTGGCAGGAATGTCAATAACAGTTCGCTCTTTGATGACGCCATGATCATTGGCGTTCTAAGTTATTCATGTAGATAATGATGGACCCTAACCCTAACAGCCAGGACCCTAACATACCTTTTCTCATTAGCAGCAATTTGAATCGCTTGCTGTACTATGATGTTGTCTGCTTCTTCATGTGTTATGGAAAGATCTTCCCTTGGCATGACATCGCTGCCTGGTATCACTTCAACAGATACCTCATCTTGACCGGTAATGACCAGCTTGTGCTTTTGCCTATTTCTGAACACCTCATCATTCTGCAGAATCACGCATACCGGTATTATGATGTCGATCAACTGTAGTTTGTTGTCAGTAGTTTCTGGGAGGGAAGCAGTGAGGTGGGAAGGAAGACTCTTTTGGATGACTCTCGATTCGTCATGACTTCTAGAAACCCTGGTGGCACACCAACCAAAGATCATCAGATTTTAATCCAGAGTAGAGCACAACCATCAAACGGGCTGTACAAGGTTGCTCAAGTGACACATCAACCTTTGTCAAATTCTTCAAGTTCGCCTTTGACCTGGTGAAAGCTTTCATGACAAAATATTCTTGATATTGACATATCTTCAACTTGCCTGCAGTCCTATTACTCTAGTCTAAGAGTAGATCAACTTGGTGTCATAGACTTTTGAATCCTCCAATGTTAATTAAACTACACCCTCCAAGTGGTTGAAAACTTCACCTACCTCGGCTCCATGTATTAAGCAACCTCTCCCTTGATCTCGAGCTCAACGTTCACATTGGCAAGGCAGCAACCAAGATTGCTAGACACTCAAAGCAGGCCTGGAAGAACACTTTACTATAAACCACCAACACGAAAATGAAGATCTACCAGGCCTATGTGCTCAGCACTCTCCTGTATGGCAGTGAGTCATGAACCCTGTATGCAAGTCAGGAGCGCCGTTTGAATGTTTTCCATTTCCGCTACTTGAGGCATCAAATGGCAGGACCACATTCCAAACAAGGATGTCCTCAAAAAGGAGGGATGATGACCATCTACGCTCTTCTATCACAACGACGGCTGAGATGGCTTGGTCATGTCAGTCGTATGGAAGACGGCCGCATTTCAAAAGACATCTTGTAGGGAAAGTTAGCGACCAGAACCAGGACTGTTAGAAGACCTGGCCTTCGCTTCATGGATGTGTGGAAGAGGGACATGGAGGCCAGTGAAATCAACCCTACAAAATGAGAAGCCTATGCTTCAGACTGCCCCAAATGGAGATGCGCTGTGAAGACATGTATACAGAGGAGTGATCAGAAGAGAGTAGAACAGTGGGAGGAGAAAAGGCAACAAAGACGGCAGCTAGCCACGGCTTCAACAGCACAGCCACACATGAAATTTGTCTGCAGCAACTGCAACAGGACCTGCCTCTCTAGGATTTGACTGTTTAGTCATAGCAGGAGCTGCACAGCAAGAAACTCTTGCTTGAAGCAGTTAAAAAAGAGGTACAATTGACGGTGTTCAAAGGGAGGGAGTTCCAGAGTCTTATTGTATCCGGGAAGAAGCTCCTCTTTTAGACAAGCATTCAGGCAAAATGAACAATTATCTTCTTGGAATGCCCTCTGTGCAGGGATGTTGATGGAGTGAGGAAAGTATGTGGAAAGTCTTTCAGCGGGTTGTTGATGCGAAATATCATCACCACCTGAGCCTGTACCCTGCGTTCTTGTAATGTTGGCCACTTGAGCTGGTTCAGGATGGCTTCTACTTTGCTTGTCCTGCAGTAGTCATTGCAGAAGGAGCGGACATAGCGCCGTTGACCCATTTCAAGGTTCTTGATGATTGCTAATTGTTTGAGTGTTAGGGTCCCATATAATTATGATGATGGCATACTCCATGATTGGTTGAAGGCAAGTATCGTAGCACAATTATTTAACTTTTCTAGGACATGGTTGGATATTTCTTTGAAGAAAGGCACGGGTGGAGTTGGAGTATTTGCTGATAATGTTGATATGTGGGTTCCAGCTGAGGTTTTTCTGTGACTCAACACCTCGATACTTTGCTATATTTTTGTCATCTAGGGTCTGTCCGTGAATTTGATGATGGATTTGCGTTTATTGGTGACATGTAGAACCTGACATTTATGTGGGATGAATTCCATCAGCCAATCACGCTCCCAGCGTTGCAGTGAGTCAAGATCCTCTTGGAAACGTTAGGCGTCTTCCTATGTCTTGATGTTGCTGTATAGCATGCCATCGTCAGCAAAGAGCCTGACTGTTGTGTTTGGGGAGAGGTACGGTGGCAGATCATTGAGGAAGAGGAGAAACAGCATCTGGCCGATAACGCTGCCTTGCGGGATGCCAGATGTTACTTGGCTGGTGTTGGAGATGGGTCCTTCCAGTAACACCTGTTGGGTCCTGTAACTCAGGAAGCCAGAAAACCAAGCATGTGTGGGTTCCCAGATTCCATAGAATTGGAGCTTGTGTAACAGCTAGCCTTCCATGGGGAACCTTGTCAAATGATTTGGAGAAACCAAGGAGTGTCATGTCCAATTGGTCTCTAGCATTGATGCCTTTGGCAAGGTCCAGGACAGCAAGAACAAGCTGTGAGACGCAGGATCGCTTCTTTCGAAAGCCATGTTGTGCATCAGACAAGATGTTGTGGCTTTCAAGGTGGTTCATGTTGCTGCTAAGAACGATGTGCTCCAGTACTTCACAGGTTACTGACGTCCGAGAGACAGCTTTGTAGTTCTCTGGCTTGCTACGGTCACCTTTCCTGAAGATGGGATCAATATATATAGCCATCATCCATTTATCAGGTTTGCACGCTCTGGTTAAGGGAGGCTTGGAAGAATAGAGGGAACACAGGTGTCAGTTTGGTGGTCAGAAGTCTGGCTGGGATTTGGTCAGGACCAGTGGCTTTATGAACATCAAGCTCAGACAGGATCTTCAGAACACCTGGTGGCGAGATAGTAATGTGATCCATGGTTGGGTAGGGGCTTCGTCCTTTGTCTCTCAGACTAGTCATATCTTCATTGCAGTTGAAGATGGATGAAAACTGATTACTTAGAATGTTCGCCTTTGAGAGGCTATCTGAGTAAGTCATTCCATTAGATTATTTCAATGGAGCCAACCCTGAAGCATCGCATCGCTTGCCGTTTATGAAACTCCAGAAACACTTTGGTTTACAGTTGGTGTCTGGGCTGACAATTTCTGTCAGGTACCCGTTGTAGACTTTCTTGGAAATTGTGTCATAGAATCCACCAGGTAACTTCTGTTAAAACTCATGCATCTGTCTGGTACCGATGCCAAATGCTTTATCATCATTCACTGACGCTGGATCAATGCTGGTCTAAATAAAGCCTATGAATGGAACAATAATGTACCGTAAAATCACTTCTCACTGATTCTCTTGTAGATCTTGGTTTCTTTACATGTATCTTAATTTAGACCAAAAAATATGTAAGATAAATGCAGCACAATCGTAATTATTTCATGCTTACGAAGCATATAATATGTGTTTAACGTCACGTAGATCTAAGAAATTGGCATTTGGCTGGCACACCTATTTTTATGCAAAATTAATATATTTATAGAGGGCGCTATTTCAAAATATGCAAATTAGCTTGTCATCTATGGCCGTGCAACATCACGAAACAATTTTTAGTGATGGTCCTAGAGAGATACAGACATTTGGCAGCCCAAAATTGTAGAAAAATCCTTGTTTTATATTTATTATACATTTTTAGAGAAAGATCATGTACTTTGGCGGCCATTTTGTATGACGTCACATATCTTAAATTGCTCAAGGCTGACAGAGTGTCAGCAATCGGATTCTTCAAATAGAAGGTTTAGGCAGTCATAATCCATTGAGAAATAAGAAATTGGCATTTGGCTGGCACACCTATTTTTATGCAAAATTAATATATTTATAGAGGGCGCTATTTCAAAATATGCAAATTAGCTTGTCATCTATGGCCGTGCAACATCACGAAACAATTTTTGGTGATGGTCCTAGAGAGATACAGACATTTGGTTGCCCCAAATTGTAGAAAAAGCCCTATTATATATTTATTATACATTTATAGAGAAAAATCATGTACTTTGGCGGCCATTTTGTATGACGTCACATATCTTAAATTGCTCAAGGCTGACAGAGTGTCAGCAATCGGATTCTTCAAATAGAAGGTTTAGGCAGTCATAATCCATTGAGAAATAAGAAATTGGCATTTGGCTGGCACACCTATTTTTATGCAAAATTAATATATTTATAGAGGGCGCTATTTCAAAATATGCAAATTAGCTTGTCATCTATGGCCGTGCAACATCACGAAACAATTTTTGGTGATGGTCCTAGAGAGATACAGACATTTGGTTGCCCCAAATTGTAGAAAAAGCCCTATTATATATTTATTATACATTTATAGAGAAAAATCATGTACTTTGGCGGCCATTTTGTATGACGTCACATATCTTAAATTGCTCAAGGCTGACAGAGTGTCAGCAATCGGATTCTTCAAATAGAAGGTTTAGGCAATCATAATCCATTGAAAAAAAAACTATAGACCCTAAAACAAGGTTAGGCCAATAATCTGGATTTGGCTGCCGGACTATTAAGTGATATCTCGATAAAATACTCGCGTGCTCTTTTTTCCGTTTGGGGTTATATTTAAACTCCTTGTTGATCCTTGTGCTATTATCAAGGAAATTAAAAAAGATATGAATACATTTACTCTTTGGAGACGAAGGTTTATCCGTCTTGGGATGAGTTCATGATAATGAGCTCAAATGTTTCGACATTCATCCATCCACCTTTAGGGTAAGTAAACGTTTTGTCAGCGTTTACACTATTCTATCAAAGCTCTTATAAAAACGTATAATTGCCGTTATATACAAGAACTAGTCTGATATCATAAAAGGTTGTTGGCCTACAATTTTCTACAAACTTAGCCTTAAAATTAAGCAGACAAAGCTTTTATTCACTTCTGTGGGCTTTCTAAAGCCAAGTGATTTTTACTCAATTTCATGCTTAAGTCGGCTTTGCTTAGAGTAATTTCACCAATGATTATTATAACGAATTCAATCCTTTGACAAGACATTGATCTACATTTGCCACACTCCACCCAGGTGAAGTAAATGGGGACCGGTAGGAAGGAATTCCTTGAATGCTGTGAGCACCGAAATCGGTATCCTAGCAGAGCCGGGGTAATATTGGAGTGCTTTGAGCACCTCGCAGGGTGGATATGTGCGCTATATAAATATCCAATATTATTATTATTATTATCCATTTACAAAGGCAAAGAAAAATACGATGACATAAAAATAATATTGCAGGAGTAAGATCGTAAGACAGGAAGGAACCATTTCTTAAAATATGAGTGTGACCTTAAAGTGACTCAGATTCTGAAACAAAATCCTGGATTTAGTTCATGCTTCAATCATAAATACCCCTTGACTTTTCCAAGCCGATCACCTGTCTGATTATCAAGATATTTATGATTGGAAATCGAATTTCATTTTTCGTTTTCCTAACGGTTTTTATAACACTACAGTCTATTGGGGAAAATGAGAATGGTAAAACCGGTCACTCAAAGATTTTTTACTTTCTTTGAGGCTCTTCATTATCATCTTGAAGCGCATTGTTTTTATGGCCTGATAACACGTAGGGCCGTGTATCTCAGATTTAACATTGTTAACCCGTTCCTTCCGAAATTATTCAGCCTAATAGCCACCCCACAAACGAGATTAAAAATCGAAAACTCGACTCCTTCGCTGCCGTAGCGTGCAACTGTTCAGCGCGCGGCACAATACATGTGCGTTGAAGCGACCTAAAGCCTGGCCAGTCGCTTCGACAAGCAGGAACTTAGCGCATGCGCAGATCATTTGGCAATCTGCCGTGCTCCAACCTCTAAGTTCTTTTAGCTCTTCCGTACGGTAGGTTTTTTTCTTCGTTATCTTTTCTTCCTCTTCTACCTCCTTATTTTGTTCTTCTTCTTTCTCCTCCGTATCTTTTCTTTTTTTTCCTTCTCACTCTTATTCCTCCTCCTTCTTCTTTTTCTTTTTCTTCTTCTTTCTATTCTTCTTATTTATCTCTTTTTATTTCGATACTCGATTTTATGAGAAAATACACAGTTTATACAAAGTAAAATATTGAACCTTATATAGTCTGTACTGTATTTTTTAGTATGCTATTTTGGCTCTCCTTTCACCCCCCCCCCCCGTTCTGGATTCTTCTTGAGTTTCATTTGATCATGTTTATATATTTTCGCTACAGTATAATGTCCGACGTAAATTATAACAGTCAATTTTGGCTGATAAACTATTTCAATTCAATTTGATGCAACAGAAACTTACATTGAAATATTTTACTTTGTATAAACTGTGTATTTTCTCATAAAATCGAGTATCGAAATAAAAAGAGATAAATAAGAAGAATAGAAAGAAGAAGAAAAAGAAAAAGAAGAAGAAGGAGGAATAAGAGTGAGAAGGAAAAAAAGAAAAGATACGGAGGAGAAAGAAGAAGAACAAAATAAGGAGGTAGAAGAGGAAGAAAAGATAACGAAGAAAAAAACCTACCGTACGGAAGAGCTAAAAGGGTTCTAGGACAATTACCCCCTGGGCAATCACCCCCCGGAAAATTACCCCCCAGAAAACTACCCCCAAAGGACAATTACCCCCTGGAATATTACCCCCCGGAGAATCACCCCCCGAGGACAATTACCCCTCGGAAAATTACCCCCCGGAGAATTACCACCCGAGGACAATTACTCCCCGAGGACAACTACCCCCCGAGGACAATTACCCCCCGAGGACAATTACCCCCCCCGAGGACAATTACCCCCTAGGACAATTACCCCCGAGGACAATTACCCCCGAGGACAATTACCCCCTAGGACAATTACCCCCCGAGGACGCATAATAACAGTCAATGGGCGATCAGCGGGCCATGTCACACATGGCTGAAAAGACAATATTCTAATTAATAATTTAACATATTTCCCACATGCCTATAACAATGAAACTTCACAGAATTGTAGTTAAAGGTATGCTTGAAAGATATGTGAAATAAAAATTTAAAAATATTGTTCAGTCTTTTTAAAATAAATTTACGAAAATGGCTATTTCTACCAACTGACTGCTGTTGTGTGTGTGTGTGTGTGTGTGTGTGTGTGAATAGGGCAGACTGTGTGCACAGGCAGTGTGATCACCCTACTAGTATCCTAATTTTATATATAGCTTTCCAAATTGTATCAACTAGTATCAACTGGTACCAGTTGAGACCAGGTGAAAACAGTAAATAGCAGTTTGAAATCCTTACTGGTTTCAACTGGTATCAACTGGAATTTCGACCTGGGAAGTAGGACTGCAGCAAAATGGGATATTTTGTAGCAAAGCAGATGTACAACATGTTCCGACATCCAGGTGCGTGTTGACAGTATGCTTAATATCCTCTTTCAAGAAATATACAAGAAATTTGTATTTAAGACTACTATAACAGTAAAGAATCTATCCCCCAAACCGAAAGAAATATAATACCTTTCACAACGGATGCTAGAGATATTAATCTTGGCGTTATTCTGTAAATTATTATCAGGAAATAGAAGCTGTACGTGCATTTCGCAATTCTTATGTTTATATAAAACAATTACTTTCACTGAAGTTTAATGACTATTCGGAACAAGAAATCAGAGGATATATTCACCAATGCACTTCCCGACAGGCTGGGTGCGTGTTGAAAGCATACTTGAGTTCCTCTTTCATGAAATATAACAAATTATCAGAAATTAGTATTTAAAGATAAAGTAGAGTTCTGGTCATGCGATTGCATTGTGAAAGAAACGGTGTGGAATCAATAAGAACAGGTCGATCATCTAGCATATAAGTATTGTTGTGTACTCCAAGGTTCTGGATTCAGCAAAATGATACGAAATTTGGCCCAGTCTTGGTAAAGTTGCAATCACTGTACACAACAAGATGTATACGGGACTACATGAACATGTGGCATTAAAATCCGTCCCGATTTTTATGATTTGACATGCCATTATTAAAATATTAAGGCATTTGAAGAGCCATGCTTTTCAGGGAACACTTTTTATCTGATTTTCTTCCACTTTTGCATAGTCAACAATGATAATTTGCTCACAAATTATTTTGCACCTCTTCCAAGAACTCAACGGTTCTAGGACAATTACCCCCCTGGGCAATCACCCCCCGGAAAATTACCCCCAAAGGACAATTATCCCCCCGGAATATTACCCTCCGGAGAATCACCCCCCGAGGACAACTACCCCCCAAGGACAATTACCCCTCGGAAATTACCCCCCGGAGAATTACCCCCCCGAGGACACTTACTCCCCGAGGACAACTACCCCCCCGAGGACAATTACCCCCCGAGGACAATAACCCCCCGAGGACAATTACCCCCGAGGATAATTACCCCCTAGGATAATTACCCCCCGAGGACAATTACCTCCGAGGACAATTTCCCCCTAGGATAATTACCCCCCGAGGACACTCCCCCCCCCGATGACAATTCCCCACGTGGACAATTACCTCCGAGGACAATTACCCCCTAGGATAATTACCCCCCGAGGGCAATTACCTCCGAGGACAATTACCCCCCGAGGACAACTACCCCCCGATGATAATTACCCCCCGAGGACAATCCCCCCGAGGACAATTCCCCCCGAGGACAATTCCCCACGTGGACAATCAGGATTCAATAGCAAAATACGATCCGACACATTGAGAGATGGCTACGATCCCCTGCATGAACCCATATTCTTTCAAATACTATAGCAGTGGCGGATCCAGGGGGGGGCCGAAACGGCCGCGGCCCCCCCTATTGGCGGCGCAAAAAAAAGGAAAAAAGGAAAAAAGAGGAAGAAAAGAAGGGAAAAAAGAAAGGAGGAGAGAAAAAAGAGAAGAAAGGAGAAGAGAAAAGAAGAAAAAAAAAGAGAAAAGAAAGAGAGAGAGAGAGAAGAGAAAGGAAAAAGAAGAGAGAAGCCGGGTGAGAAATGAAGAAAGACAAGGAAACGGCACAAAGTGACAGAAACAAGTTCATTTTTATTCAAAACCACACAAAACATGATATATAACCTTTTACTAAAAAGAGACTGGTAATAGTACATTAATCGACATATATTAACTTAATTACATCATAAAATGAATGGTTTTAGGACCCCTTTAGAAACTAAGCTCGTGAGCGGGGCCCTACAGTTAACAAAATACATACATGTACATTACCAATATGGCAAGGTGAATAAAAAAAATGCAACGCAAAGCAGAATGAGGAGGAGGCAAAGAAGTAGAAAAGAAAAGAAAAGTAAAAGCATAGTAGGAAGAAGAAGGAGATTCAATACCTATGATGTATTTTTTAAATATAGATATTTAAGTAATTCGGTGTAAAAATGCAGGAGGGTCTACTATTGAAGCAAAGCTTGCAGGATGTAGCCCCCACCCTTATTATAATTATACATGTAACAAGAGAGTAATTTGGTATTGCTGTTTGAATCGAAGCCTTTATTGCTCTACTCGTAAGATTGACCATATTTGTTTTTGTTTTTGTGTTGTTGCTGTTATTACCAGCGGGATTTAGTTAAAAGGTAGTGGACACAATTTTTAATATAAATCACAGTTATTCCTTACTGGATGTAGTTTAATGGCACCAACTAGGATTTACAAGGTCAATCATCCAATTCCAGATTTTTTTTTTTATAGACATGCATTTAATGTGCGAATCGGGGTCACGCGGCCTCCCGCAGTTTCAAATCCATAGCACATATTGATCACGAATGAATTATAAAAACTAGACGTTGCGTTATTTCCACAAACATCAAACATTTTGATTTCAAAAGCTTTCATACTCTATGGGCTCTGTGTCACTTTGATTGTCTCACATTATAATCATTGACCAACAATAATTCAACCTCCCATCCCAACTAAAAGCCCCTGTTCTTGATGATGTAGTATAAAGGGACACTATAGTTTTCATGCCCGCTTAACGCCCCATTGTCTGATTGCAAGCAATTCAAGTTGTAGCGAACGGCACTTTGACACCATTGTTCAGGCGGAAAACAATGCTTCCCTCAAAGCAATCTTGCCGATTGGTTGGCGCGGCCGGTTTTTTTCTTCATCCCACGACAAGTATCAAGTATCAAGTATCAAGTTTATTTGTCTTCCAGAAAACACATGTGACAAAATATAATCATAACAGTACAAGTATAATCATAACAGTACAATGTATAATCATAACAGTACAAGTATAATCATAACAGTACAATGTATAATCATAACAGTACAAGTATAATCATAACAGTACAATGTATAATCATAACAGTACAAGTATAATCATAACATTACAATGTATAATAAAGAAAGACGAGGAGACCTTGGTTGAAGCACAGCTTGTTAAAAACAACGAGTATAAAGGGAAAACTGGGGAGGAGGGGGGGGGGGGGGGGGTATGCGCGTGTGAAATGCACGCGCATGGATGGGGGGGGGGGTGACTGTCCGTATTGTAATTTTTAGGTTGTGCAAAACGGAGTCTGAATTCAGCTTATTTTCAATAGTTCTAAGCATACTTGTTTATGAGCCGTAGTACCTGAAAAGAGTTGTGTAAAAACACTGCACCCGGCCCCTCCAAAGGGCGGCAGAATGGTAAAAAGGAATTTTTTGGGGTCTTACCCGAAGGCTTGGGGCCGTAATTGAAGGGGGGGGGGGGGCCGGCCATATGTAAATGGCATTGACGGTAACGGTGGATAAAGGAATAAGGAGGAAGGGGTGCACATGACTGTGAACTGCAAGCGTATACTGGGGATGGTCACCCAATCATTTTAGTTTTTGCATCCGGGTCGAAATCCAGCATAATATATTTATTTTAAAAAGGTTAATTTAAAAGCACTCATGATGAAGCCCCGCCCGGCCCTACAAAGAGGAGCAGAATTGTAATCGGAAGATCGGGGGTTATTCCAGAAGGCTTGGGAGACGTTATTGGAGTGGGGGGGGGGGGGGGGGGGTATTGAATAGAGGGGGCAGGCCACATTAAATCCTGAGCCGCGGATTCGAAGTTAAACGTTTAAAACAGACCCTGTGCTCAGAGGCGTTGCTAAGGGGGGGGGGGTGGGGTGCGACACCCCCACCTGTCAGGATATTGTCGGTAAAATTGTGCAGCTGTCGGGAAAAGTGAGCGGAGGGGAGGGGAAAAAAGAAAGAGGAAAGGCAAAGAAAAGAAAACAAGAAAAGGAAAAGAAAGCAAAGAGAAGGGAAGAAAGAAAGAGAAAACAGGAAAATGAGAAAAGAAAAGGGAATGGAAAAGGAAAAGAGAGAAAAGAAAGAAAAGGGAAAAAAAAAAAAAAAAGAAAGAAAAAAGAAACGAGGATGAAAGAGAGGAGAGAGAGATGTAGGTAAGGGCTTGAGGGAAGAGGGGTGGGAGTAAGAGAGAGAGAGGGGGATGTTGGGTGGAGTCGCCACGTCGAGGGAGCAAGAAAGATACGCATGGTAATTAGTGTTGCTGTGTCGGGTCCGCAGTGTCGATAGTTTTTGCTCGATGGGACAGAGAAACATTTTTGAAAATTCAGACAATGATTAATAGTCGGTACAACGAATTCTCTTCTTTTTCTAATAATTAAATGAAACGTCAAAGCTTCCGCGCTTCGCGCGGTAGGGGGTAACTAAATTCAGACAAGGATTAAGAGTCGAAAACAGTACAACGAATCGTATTCTTTCTCTAATAATTTAACGAAACGTCAAAGCTTCCTGGCTTTGCGCAGGAGGGGAAAATGAATTCAGACAAGGATTAAAAGGAATAATTTCTAATGAAACGCCAAAACTACCTTGCTTCGCGCGGGAACTAAATTAAGACATGGACACGGTACAACGAATCGCCTTCTCCTCTAATAATTTTAATAAACCTGAAAGCTTCTGCGCTTCGCGCGGGATGGGCGAAAATGAATTCAGACAAGGGTTAAGAGTAATGATTAAGGGTAACGTAAAGGTTCCGCGCTTTGCGCGAGAGGGAAGAAAACTGAATTCAGACAAGGATTTAGAGTAGAGAACGGTACAGCGAATCGTCTTGTTTCTCTTATAATTTAATGAAACAAAGGAAGGTTCCGTGCTTCGCGCAGAGGGGGAAAACTGAATTTAGGCAAGGATTAAGAGTAATAATTTAATGAAACGTCAAAGCTTCCGCGCTTTTCGCGGGAGGGGGATCTGAATTCAGACAAAGACACGGTACAACGATCGTCTTCTTTCTCCAATAATTCACTGAAACGTGGAAGCTTCCGCGCTTCGCGTGGGATAGGGGGGAAACGAAACCAGACAAGGATTAAGAGTCGAAAACAGTACAACGAATCGTCATCTTTCTCTAATGATGTAATGAAACGTCAAACTTCCGCGCTTCGCGCGAGAGGGGCGAAACATGAACTAAGAGTCGAAAACAGTACAACGAATCGTCTTCTTTCTCTAAAAATTTAACGAAACGTCAAAGTTTCCGCGCTTTGCGCGGATGGGCGAACTGAATTCAGACAAGGATTTTAAGCGTAATAATTTAATGAAACGTCATAGCTTCCGCGCTTTGCGCGGGAGAGGGGGAGGGGGGGGGGGATCTGAATTCAGACAAGGACACGGTACACCGAATCGTCTTCTTTCTCTAATAATTCAATGAAACTTGGAAGCTTCCGCGCTTCGCGTGGGAGAGGGGGGGGGGGGGAACGAAACCAGACAAGGATTAAGAGTCGAAAACAGTACAACCAATCGTCATCTTTCTCTAATGATGTAATGAAACGTCAAAACTTCCGCGCTTCGCGCGGGGGGAGGGGGGGGGGGGGGCGAAACATGAACTAAGAGTCGGAACGGTACAATGAATCGTCTTCTTTAATTTTTCTAATAATTTAATGAAATGTCAAAGCTTCCGCGCTTCGCGCGGTAGGGGAAAAAGGCATGAATTAAAAAAAGGCGGATGTTGATATCGGACAAAAATGACGCGAGCCTGCTCCCTCTCCAAAATTGTGCCCGCTTGTAGGTACCGGTAAGGTGCTATGACCTTGTCAGTATTGTTAAGTTGAAATATTGGTCTATGCGATTTTAAAATTTTCGGCCCCCCCTATTGGAAAATCCTGGATCCGCGCCTGCTATAGCACGTTGTCTTCCTCATTACTACACATTTCCCTTTTACTATAATTTATGCAACGCCAATGCGGTTGCTAATTTCCACGAAGGATGTAAGTTTTAGGTAATTGTCCAGCGCTTTTCGAAATGCATAGAAATACATTTCTCTGGAGCAGCGTTATTTTAACTTTTTGTTAGTCACGATACCCTCTTAAGAAATGAAAAGTTTCTCCCAAATCCCAAAGTCTTTGCAGACTATTAATTTTTGCATGGCTCTGGCTCCCGTCAAGTGCTATGCACACACGTATGGGCACTTTTAAGAATAAAAAGGAGAAGACATTTTCAAACTGGTAACAAATTAGTATATAATCCACACACTAGAAACTATTTAAAGTACTGTATGCGGGCACCTTGCCGCCGAATGTACATAAATAAAAAGTGATATATTTGGTCATGACCTTGATACACGAATATGAGGGTATTCGGGCCTCTCGTTGCCCTTATTTGCCTTGCTGTCAAAATATTGTCAGCGAGCAAGAAAGGAAGACACTTTAGTATCTTCAATTTTAATTTTCTCATGTAATTACATATTTTAACCGTTTCTGGTATTAGATTTTTTATACAAAATCAACGTTTTCCAAATCATTCTCTTGCGGCACCCCGGTTGGAAAACGCTGTGCTGGAGTTAAACAATCAAATGAGATGAATTACCAGAGAGCGGATATTTATTTTCTTTTGACATGGCACCGTAAATATAACTTGAAGGCAATTTCTATTTCAAAATAATTTAACGTACACGACTACTTCAGCATGACAACATAAATAAATAGATAACGTGAAGAGAACCTTAATTATGGATCATGACATGGATGAGGGCCCATTATACATACAAAGACAAATACACGATCAGCTGATTAAAAAAGTTACAGAGGAAAAATAAATGAAATCTTACATCCTAATTTCTTTGTTGTGCCATTGATGGTGAGAGAGACTGTAACGCGTACTCATCTGCACGCAATGTATTGTTCAATTTCTAAGAAATGTAATTTCTGTTCTTTACTCGGTAGCACAACTACAGGGGAATTGGGCAACATCCACCCCCCCCCATATCGAATTAAATAATATGAAAAGACTGAAATGAACTTCATAAATAACAAAGAAAATGAAGGTTTATGCAATTTTCTGTAAATAGCAATTTGGAGAGAAGCTTGCGTTATGTCACAGTGTTATAAATTCCTCGGGGGTAGTTGTCCTCCGGGGGGTTATTGTCCTCGGGGGGGGGGGGGGGAGATGTCCTCGAAGGGGGGAGGGGTAGTTGTCCTCGGGGGTTAATTGTCCTCGGGGGTAGTTTTCCTGGGGGATAGTTGTCCTCGAGGGTAATAATATTAATAATAATAATAACGGTTTATATATATACCCAGGGTAGCCACTTCAGTTATGAACTGCTCTTCCAGCGGGCCCTGCAAAACATAATATGTTATTACTACCCTTCTCCAATCTAAAATGCTGAGCGCCTAGCTAGAAGGCAGAAGGTCCCATTGTTATAAGTCTTTGGTATGACTCGGCCGGGGTTCGAACCCACGACCTCCTGTTCATGAGGCGGGCGCTCTAACCACTGAGCCACCATGCCCAGTAGTTTCCATGGGGGGGGGGGGTAATTGTCTTCGGGGGTAGTTGTCCTCGGGGGGTAGTTGTCCTTGGGGGGTAATTGTCCTCGGGGGTAATTGTCCTCGGGGGTAGTTGTCCTCGGGGGGTAGTTGTCCTCGGGGGTAGTTGTCCACGGGGGGTAATTGTCCTCGGGGGGGTAATTCTCCGGGGGGTCATTTTCCGGGGGGTAATCGTCCTACGGGGGTAGTTTTCCGGGGGGTAATTTTCCGGGGGGTGATTGCCCAGGGGGTAATTGTCCTGATACGCTATATAACAATGCGCCCAACTTTCTCTCTCTCTCTTTATCTCTGTCTTGTCTGTCTCTCTCTCTCTCACTCTCTAAAAACCGTTCATTATACTTCATCTCTCCCATACCGTTTTCTGTTCCGCGATTTCCGAAAGCACGTTTCGACATATAAATAAGAATTGTTAATCATATAACGCATAGCTAGATTTTACCCTATCTAAAATATTGATGCAAATATATTACAATCATGGAAATATAAAGGAATAAACAAGAGGATGTGATTAAATAAAATGTCACAGACAAAAAGATGATAGGGGAAATGTTTGCTTCTCTCTCTCTTGATCGCTCGCTCTCTCAACGCCAGTTTCCGTCTTTCTTTCTCGTACTGCTTTCTGTTCCGCTATTTGTTTTTATACCAAAATTGTTCCTTCCGATTTTGAGAAAAACTATTATACAATATTTTTAAAATGATAAGGAAAAAAAAGGGAACTAATGGCTGATATCGAAATGAGAAGAATATTACTGTACAATAATTAAACAAGTAAGAGTTTGGATATAAAAACATCTCTTTTGCATACAATTAATATGACAATCTTTTTTGACAGAACTAATATACGTCGGACGAAGGAAATAACTCCTTGGTCGGACATTATACTTTAGCGAAAAGATTTTTTTGTTTAAAGAACTAAAGAAACATTCGGAACGGGGGGGATGATCAGATAGACAACTAGCATAATAATAAATACAGTACAGACTACGTCCAACTTTCTATCTCCCTCTCTCTCTCTCTCTCCCTCTCTCTCTCTCTCTCTCTCTCTATCTGTCAATGTTGTTCCGCCATTTGCTTGTATGCCGGCATCATTCCTTCTTTGAGATAAATTATGATAACATATCCATGATGATGAAAACATATATCTTAAATACTAGGGAACAAAAATAGAGAACGAGCGGCTGTTAATGTCAAAATGAATATTACTGTACACAAATTATAGAAAGTAAAAGTTTTGATTTTGAATGTAAATCTCTGTTGCATCAAAATAAAATGAAACGTTCATTATATCGACGGAAATAATATACATCGGACATTATACTTTACCACAAAAGGGTCATCTAGAAGTAGGTGGATAATATTATAAGAGAAAGAATAGAAAGAATGAAACTTTCTCTTTCAAAAACAGAAGAATAATGGAGAGGGAGACGAGGAAAAGTACACAATAAATAAATATAAACAAGATAGGATTCTAGAGCGGAAGATGATAAAGGGGAAACGAAATAGTTTGTAAGTATTGCCTGGAGAGCAAAATAACTATTCTGTTTTATTTACTAATGTAAAGCGCTTTGATCATGTCTTATGTAAAGGCGCTATATAATATCAATATGTATGAATATATTGGCAAATGTTGACAATTATAGTTTGTAAGTATGTATTGACAAAGTACGTACAAATAAAAATGACACAGAAATGTCTGCAAGTATTTGGGACCTATATAGAATATGTGAAAAGAGCTATGTTTTTGTCTTTGGCCCATGATCTCACGGCTAAGTTACGTAAGAGGAACAAAGAACGTTGTCGAATGTAAAGGTTGTTGTCATGGTTATAAACTCCAACAATAGAAGAGCGGAAGTAAGGTAAGGGTATAATTGAATGACAATGAACTGGCTTACAGCATTGATGATCCTACATGTATAACCCTGGTTTTTTGTTGTTGTGTTTTTGGGGGAGTGGGGTCTTGTTGTTTTTGCAATCATTCAAAGATAATATCAATCATAAGAGATAAAGGAATGAACAAGAATATATGATATGCTAAAATGTCACAGACAAAAAGATGATGATGAGAAATGATTGTTTCTCTCTCTTTTTCTCTCTCTTTATGTGTCTCTCTCTCCCTCTCTTTTTCCTCTCTCTCTCCCCCTCTCTCCCTCTCTCTCTGTCTGTCTCTCTGTCTATCTGCCAATGTTGTTCCGCCATTTGCTTGTATGCCGGCACCATTCCTTCTTTGAGATAAATGATTATAACATAATCCTGATGATGTACAAATATACCATATATTTTGAATAGGAAACGAAATAGAAAAGGAGCGGCTGGTAATGTCGAAATGAGAAGAATATTACTGTACAATAATTATACAAAGTAACCCTTTGGAATGTAAATATCTGTTGCATTAAATTTATATTTCAAAAAGAAGTTCATTATGCTATATTGACGGTACTATTATACGTCGGACATTGTACATTCATAAAACTAAAGGAAAACAAATCGGAGCTGGAGGGGGGGGGGGGGGATCGGAGAGACAAATATCATAAAAATGTATACATTATACGTTCAACTTTCTCCCTCTCCCGCCCCCCCTCTTTCTCTCTCCCGCTCTCTGTCTGTCTGTCTGTCTATCTGTCAATGTCGTTTTCCATCTTCATCTTTCATATTGTTTTCTATTCCTCCATTTGCTTGTAGACCGGCAGCATTCCTTCCGTGAGATTGATTATTATAACATATCCCTGATGATGTACTCATAATACCTTATATTTATTATGGGAAACGAAATAGAAAACGAGCAGCTGATAATGTCTAAATGAGAAGAATATTACTGAATAATAATTATGCAAAGTAAAACTTTTGAATGTAAATCTATGTTGCATCAAACTGATACAAACATTTAGTATGCTATATTGATGATACTATTATTCGTCGGACATTATACTTTAGCCAAAATATATAAACAAACAAAAAAGAGACAAACTAAATAATATAATTTATCTGATCTAGGAGGGGGGTGGGTGGTGGTGCAACAAATATTATAAAAATAAATACAGCACAGAATACGTCCAACTTTCTACCCCCCCCCCCTCTATCTCTATTTTTTCCGTTCCCCCCCCCCTCTCTCTCTCTCTCTCTCTCTATATATGCCTGTCTCTCTGTCTATCTGTCAATGTCGTTTTTCCATTTTCATCTTTCTTATTGTTATCTATTCCTCCATTTGCTTGTACGCCGGCAGCAAGTTCCTTGAGATTAATTATTATAACATAAAATTATCCCTGATGATGTACATTATACCTTATATTTATTATAGGGAGCGAAATAGAAAACGAGCGGCTGATAATGTCAAAATTAGAAGAATATTTCTGTACAATATTTATATAAAATAAAACTTTTGAATGTAAATCTCTGTTGCATCAAACTGATATAAACAAACTTTTATTATGCTATATTGACGGTACTATTATCCGTCGGACATTATGCTCTAGCCAAAAGATATAAACAAACAAAAAAGAGAAAAACTAAAGAAAAAATCTGAGGTGTGTGTGGGGGGGGGGGGGGGGGGGGGGGTAGTCGGTGAGAAAAATATCATAATAATAAATACAGAACAGACTACGTCCAACTTTCTATCTCTCCTGCCCCCGCCCACCCCCTCTCTCTCTCCCTCTCTCTCTTTCTATGTCGTTTTCCATCTTCATCTTTCAAAATGTTTTCTACTATTCCGCCATTTACTTGTATGCCGGCATCATCCCTTCCTTGGGAATATTTATTATAACATATCCCTGATATTATACGTCAGACATTATACTTAAGCGAAAAGATATAATCAAACAAAAAAGAGACGAACATAAAACAAAAAAATCAGAGCTGGAGGGGGGGGGAGGAGAGATAGAAAGTTGGACGTAGTCTGTTCTGTATTTATTATTATGATATTTTTCTCACCGACCCCTCTTTCTCAAATAATTTATATCCCCTGTCACATATACCCCCCCCCCCCTCACATATACCTTATATTTAGTATAGGGAACGAAATAGGGAACGCTATAGAGAATGAGCGGCTGATAAAGTCGAAATGAGAAGAATATTACTGTCCAATACTTATAAAAAGTAAAACTTTTGAATGTAAATCTCTGTTGCATCAAACTGCTATACAAAAATGTTTAGTATGCTATATTGACGTTACTATTATACGTAGGACATCATACTTTAGCCCAAAAATATAAACAAACAAAAAAGAGACAAACTAAATAATAAATCTGAGCTTGTTGTATGGAGGGGGAGGGGGGTCGGTGATAAAAATATCATAATAATAAATCCAAAATACACCTGATCAAAACTCGTTTTCGGAGACTAAATCGAGTACAGCCTCGCGAGCCTTATCAAAGTTGAATAGAACTTTTTTTAGCAGTCGCGCCATCTTGCTTTAGACTTATAATACTGCTTGTATTGTTGTTGACAATAGAGAGTTGACCTTTGGCTTTTCCTTTCAAGTGCAGTGAAGTGCATTGTTCCGCGCGTGCCGTTATATGCTTTGGTTATAAGCTTTGCGCTGCTCCCAATTGAAAAACCAGCAGTATTAGTATTCTGTGCATGGAAGGTCTCAGCGAAAGTCAATATCTCTGGGACAGACATCGCGGAGCTGCATACGCTGCTGTACGAATTTCATGTGAGATAAAACTTGACATGCTTATGAAAAAGTACAATTATAATGAATAATATTAAAGTAAACAAAACAGGAGTAATGGATAATGATAGCATATACTTTGGATAAACCCTCAAATCCACTAGTTTATTGAATTAATGGCAGGGAAGAGCAATTTTAGGCTTGTAAAGACGCCATTTACCTGCCTATTATGGGAACCTGGTATACCAGGTTCCCGTCTGTGAGTGGGCTCCACGGGAGCCTGGTATACCAGGTTCCCGGAAGGAACGAACCCGTTGTGGGGTCCCGTGGAGCCCACTCACAGACGGGAACCTGGTATACCAGGTTCCCATAATAGGCAGGTAAATGGCGTCTTTACAAGCCTAAAATTGCTCTTCCCTGCCATTAATTCAATAAACTCGTCCCTGTTTTCACGAAGTGACGGTAGAGCGCGCAACTAAAAGAAAGTTAGTTTTGAATAAATCGCTTTCAAAGGTTCGAGCCATAATCTCAACCTCTTTAATTTATCAAAGGCAAATAAATTTTATATCCTGGGATTGAAAATATCTCAATGTTTAGTTCTATCTTTAAATATTTCCGTAATTTCTTATATTTTTTGAGGAAATGAGCTGTAAACATTACCGTCACTTCGTGAAAACACGAAATTCAAGGACGCGCTGTGATTTTGTTTTCACGAAGTGACGGTAGGTAACCGCGCGCGTAAAACATATGGGATTTTTCTCTCGTGGATGGAATTCTCGAAATGGACACTAAATACGGCAAAACGTTTTGTTTAATTGATGTACAGATAAAATAATTCGAACTGTGAGAAAGAGTACATGTTCCTCTTTCTGTAGCTGCTTTTTCATTTCTCTGTGTGGACTGTTAACACATCCGTCATTTCGTGAAAACACAAATTGCATAGAACGCTTTGATTTTGTTTTCACGAAGTGACGGTACGTAGCCGCGCGCGTAAAACGTATGGGACTTTTCCCTTGTGGATGGAATTCTCGAAATGGACACTAAAAACGGCATTATGTTTTGTTTAATTGATGTACAGATAAAATAATGCGAACTGAGAGATAGGGTACATTTTCCTCGTTTGGTAGCTGTTTTTTTTTATTGATAAGAATAAACTGAATGTCTCTGTATGAACTTTTAACTTAACCGTCATTTCGTGAAAACACAAATCACATAGAACGCTTGTATTTTGTTTTCACGAAGTGACGGCTCGTAGCCGAGCGCGTATAAAACATATGGGATTTTTATTGTGTGAAGCAATTTCATGAGATAGACACTGAAATACGGTAAAATTACTTTTTTAATAGATGTATGGATAAAATAAGAGCACCTTTTCTTCTTTGTATAATTATGATGTTAGATGTATGATGTCAGTTTTTGTTCACGAAGCTACGGCTCACAAATAGCACAGATGGATATTGGCACAAAGTGCTTTTAAAATGATTAATAAGCTATTCTCTTTAATCTTAAGCTAAAAATGGATATGTATTTAATATTCTTTGAGGTTTAATTATCAGGTATATTGTATGTAGTAGGAACTAAAGATTGCACTAAAGTTACTATATACTTTCCACTTAAGAACACGTTCAAGTAGTCTCCCTCTCTCTCTCTCTCTCTCTCTTTACCCCCTCCATCTCCTCTTAATATCACACAAATTCTGCCATTTCTTGTTGAAATTCATGCGGGTGATTTTAGGGCTTTTGGTACTCTATTTCTATGTGGAATTTCTAAAATTTTAGAGAGGGGCCTAGCTAAATATATTTTTTTCACATAGGAAATAAAGCAAATATGTTAAGAAATATTTTTGAATGAAGGAAAAAGATTCAGTATTGATCATTGACCATAATCTGTAGTTAACTACTCAACTCTGCAATATAAACACAGAAAATGATTTTCGACTGAGCAGTTTTAATTCAAACATTTGGAACCAGAACAGCAAGTGGCAAATGGAGAATAAATTAAAAATATTAAATAATTCATACCAAACATATCATCATCAATTATCATCAATACTATATTGCATTTTGAAGTGTACATTTAGGGATTTGTGGAAAAGACTCATCAGGTATACAGCCACGGAATACAAAGGTTATTTAGCACATTATACAGTATAATTATGCTAAAAATGTCTTTAACTTATTCTTCATACATGTCCTGGTTATCATGTTTATTCAGCAATCATAGCAAATAAATGCCACATACTACATGTATGATGAAGTCAACAAAGAAATAAATCTATATTCAAAATACCATTCCAAAACAAAATGAATAAGACATTTTACATCATTAGCATGCTGAAATATACTGGTTGCTAAATAAACTCTTTTTTTTAAAGGTTCATCTGCACAGATTTTGTTTCACCTGAAGACAAAAGAGGTATTCAAAACAGTACTGTGTGGTATAGTCTCTTTCTTGCACGCCATAGTTATCCTGTTCTGGCTGAAAGGTTTACATGTTGATCGTAACAAAACGAGGCAGTTCTTGAAAAAAAAGATGGCACAGTTTTTTCAATGGGAAATATGACTAATATAATCATCATTACTTTTTTTGTTCATCACTGTTTTTCATTAATATCTTGTGAGTAGAGTTTCAGAAGCAAGTCAGTTTACACAATCTCTTTCTAGGGTATTTCAATAAAATTTAGTACACAGTCTCAAACGCTACAAAGTTTACCAATGCTAAAAGGTTGTCTTCACCCAGGCAAACACGTAATCTCTGACTAAACAATTATCAGCTGAACAATGCATGATAAACATGGAAATATCAATTTGACTAAACAATTTCATTTCTCATCAAACAGATAAAATTCAAAACAGCAACATTATATTGTATGATTATAAGATAGTTTGAAGTACCAAATACAATTATGATGAGAATGACTATAGAAGTAAAAATAAAAACATGAAATGTGAACTATACATTGTGTTGTGTTTTGAAAGAAAAATCAATTGTGGAAATGTAACTTATATTCATGTTCTAATGAAGGCATCAACCCCTGTGAATACAAACATTTAAAGAAAATAGATAAACAAATTCTTCAATACAAAGATACGATATGAGGATTCATGGAACTGGAATCGAAAACTCTAATATGCATTACTGATTGAGGTAGGTATACCTGATAAATAGCTGTTCTGAGCTATACATTTGAATAATAAAGATTTATGTGTGCAGGAGTTCATTGCAATACTGTAACAGAAAACTGACACCTGTACGAATATTCAGTTCATTGTTTCAGAAATCATGGACAATGTTACCAGTTTGCTTTAAATCAATTCATTGATTTTATAAT